>JANIHZ010000005.1:65214469-65243180 GCA_027478365.1 Erythroxylum rufum | reverse complement strand
AGACGTGCCTTATATCTTTCGATATTGCCATCAGCTTTTCGCTTAATTTTGAGAACCCACTTGTTCCCAATTGCTTTGCGGCCTTCAGGGAGGTCAACCAAGTTCCATACTTGATTTGAGCTTAAAGAAGTCATTTCTTCTGTCATTGCTTTCATCCATTCTTCTTTAGCAGGGCTAGTAAGAGCCTCATTTACATTCCTTGGCTCTTCTTCCTCTTGCGGAACAATCATATTAATTTTTCCTTCAATCTCAAAAAGACGTCGGGACATTATTCCTCAATTACTTCATCTTAAACGAGGTTCATCATAAGAAAATTCGTGATTGATTTGATTGCTCCCTCTCAGATCAATCATCATAGAGAACCTTTCTATGGAATTGCTCCCACTTGGTTGAAGTTCCTCATCATGATTCTTTATAACATAATCCTTCTGATCAAGCGTCTCATATAACAATAGGTCTTTACATACTTCTCCCTGCTTTGGAAAATCATTCTATAAGAAGGTTACATTTCGTGATTCAAATTCAGTTACACCTTCATTACCTTATTTACCAATGAACACATATCCTTTTGAGTGTTCTGAGTATCTAATAAAAATACTTTTTCTCCCTTTTGGGCCTAATTTCTCATGTTTCTGAGAGAGATCATGAACATAGGCTGCACACCCCCAATGTTTGAGACTTGACACATCAGGTCTCCTACCAGTCCATAACTCATATGGTGTGCTAGTAACTGATTTTGTGGGCATACGATTAAGTACACGTTTTAGCCACAGATGCTGGCTCCTGCGTTTTCTCCTCTTTGCCTTTGCGTTTTTGACTATCCCTGGCTGCTGCGTTTTACCTCTATCCTGATTGCGTTTTGGACTGGTGATTTATGTAGTGCGCTTCTTCTTTTTCCCCTTGCGTTTTGCTACCTTTCTTTCAGTTGTTGTTGTAGTCTTTTTAACTAAAGTCAAGTGAATTTCCTACAAATTAAACATAAATCACTATAAATGCAGATTAAGATAAACTAAACAATTTAGCAGGCAAAATATGTATAAAACCTAATGACAGTATGCAGAAACTAAGAGAAAATGCCACTCATTCCAATGAGAAAATGCATTCAACACTTGACTTTTCAGGACAGGTGTATGGGGAAAGATCCCACGAGGCCATCTAAAACTGTATGATTGTCATATCTTTAGGGTCTCTGAGTAAGGACTCCTAGCTTAACTAGAGACAAAAAGAGCCAGACTTTGCAGCTTATCAGGTACTAGCCGATCTGGACACCATCAGATATATCCTTTGGTTATATTTTATATTTTATTTATTTATGTATTTATTGTAATTTTATTTACGCAATAATTTAGCGTGCTAGTTTTACTTTTTTACTCTTTAACCTGCATCACTCTTTTATTGTTACATCTGCATGTGGGTCTACCAGAAACAACCTCTCTACTATGTTGGATAAGGCTGCGTACTATCAGACCTCCCCAGACCCTGCTTTATTGCGGAACTTTAAACTGGGTGTGATGATGATGACATAATCTAGCATGCCACAAAGTTGCATCATTGTTGAAATTACTAGATGTAAATAATGAATAACTAATATTATTTTTGTGTGTGTGTGTGTATATATATATATATATACACATTTCTTCTATGTCTTTATCTATTTCTATCTTCTTTTTATTTTTCTCATTTCTTCGAGGGCAGTTATTAGCGTAATGGCCTATCTCTTTACAATAATAATATCTACATTCCTTAGGATTAGTCTTTCTTTTTCTATAGGTTGGCTTATAGGTTTTCTTATATCCTTTTCTTTTATAATATCTAACTTTTCTCTTTTTAAAATAAGGTTTTCTATATCTATATTGTTTTCTCTTTTTATATTTTCGTTTTATCTTTCCATAATAATATGAGCTATCACATCCTATCATTATTGGCATTTTTGGTTTATCACAACACAAAGAAATTCTTTTCCTTAATCCTTTACTAGCTTTTGCTAAAATTGCATCAGCACACCAATTACTTAATTTATCTCGTGCATGTTCTATTCTTTTCCCTAAAGTATCTATACCTTCAGGCTTATAAGTATCGATTAACTTTGAACCCCAAGGATCTGGAATCTTAGCAAAGAATAATGGTAAATAAGTACTAGTATCAGTAACTTGATTATAAATATGATAATAATAATCTTGGAAAACACAAATATATTTCTCTATTTCACAAATATCACACAATTGTAATCGCATTAAGGCAGTAGTATATCTAGTGATAGTATTAGGATCTTTAACATATTTCCCTTCACCATGGAATTCTAATCTAAATGTTTCAACTACTTTTGTTATAAAACTATCAGGATCTGAATAAATGGATTGTTTAGTATCTTCATTTAGATTTTGCCAAAATCTTTGGGCACTATTCAATAAAGTTTTTTCCATAAATCCTTTAGTAGTTTCAAAATCCATTTTATTTACAACAACAGCTATTCTTAAAGCAGTTTCCCATTTATCTATTGCTTCTTCTATATTTGCAATACAGTCTAAATCTAGATAAATACCAAAAGGATTTATTGTATCAGCTTTCATTTTTTCAAAAGGTGTATATTTTTCTGAACTTTGTCCAGTATGTATTAATCCGGCATATCCTGTAGCTGGCTTATTAAAACTCTGATTTTGTCTATATCGTATATAAGGTTCTCTGCTAGATGATGGTATATCTGTGATATTTGGATTTTCAGCTTTTATCCCTGCTGGTTTTATGTTTACAAAATTATCTTGAAGATCTAAATTTCCTATCTGAGTTATTAAATTATCTACATCAGGTAATAGTAACTGACTATGATCTGAATCACTTTCGGACATCTTTAAGTTTTTCTAAATGACTAAGATATGGGTTCCTAAGGACTGCTATCTCATTTGAGATTATGATTTGCTTATTTTTATCTTGTTCTGGTATTAAATTATGATTTATTATGGATTCTAAATCTAAAGTTATCTGTTCACAATATTGTAATATCTTTTGACCGTAATACATTATTGTTTTTTGAATTTCTATTATTTCTTTATCTAATTTTAATGAATGCTCTTCTTCCTCAAGTATCTTAAAACTCATATCCATATTCATAAAGCAACTCTATTTATAATAATACACATGATTGCAAAGCGTAACTCAATACAAATCATATATCCACATAAGCATAATAACTTAAAGATAATAAAAATATCTAACAACAGTAGAGGTTGTGGCTCTGATACCATCTAGGGTGTACGGTGTACGGGCTACGGTGTACGGTTTTTGGCGCGCCTTCGGCGCCTTATATATATATATATAATTTAGAATCACAAGTGCAAATCAAAATGTAAATATCATATATTACATAATATGTTTATAAAGTGCTCTAGTGTGCTATAAAGTGTACTAATCCTTTTCCTATTTTAAAAGGATCTATAGTTTCATTTTATCTTTGTTATCTTCTTGTTGATTTTGCTTCCTTTGTTCTTTCTTATTATTTTCCGTTAACCAAAGTTATAAAATCCATTATTGCTTATTATTTTGGTATGACCATTAATAGAGTTCTTCTTAAACGGCTTGTAAGGTGAAGTTAAGTAGTAAAATGTAAGAATGGTGAGAACATCATCAAGAAAAACTACAATTTAATAAAACATAAGTAATTAGTAATCTAATCTTGTGTGTGAACACGTAAGGAAGTATATAACGAAAACCAATTTGTTTTTACGAATATTCTTTTCATAGGTTTAAACATAAGTATTGGCAGAGATAATTCAGAAATTGATTTTAAATTGTTTATGAAGGCTATGTAAGCCTAATTCTAGGTTCTAAACATGAGGTTAGATAGTTTAGAATCCCTATCCAAACCTAACTCCTCTAGGAAAAACACATGTTCGAGGAGGAGGAATAGGAGGGTTCCAATTATGATGAGATTATTTCTAGGAAGTGTAAAACAATTGTTTCAAAAGTAGATAAAAATTTGGTAGTACTAAGATGAACTCCTTATCTTTTTTGGAAAGAATAATCATGAACTATACTTAGAGGAAGATAGGAAGGTAGACCATCTATTTGATTTTCATAATCACTCCAAGGAAAAGAAGGTTAAACTAGCAACAACTTAGTTTATAAATCATGCTAGCATCTAATTGGATCAATTTATGATTGATAGATGCAAGAATGTTGAAAGACCTACTTTATCATTGGAAGAGTTGAAATTAGTGATGTGAAGAGGTCTATACCTAGCTATTATTATAGGGACTTGTATACAAAGTTACAAAGCTAACTTAAGGTTCTATGAGTATAGGAGACTAATATAGGGAGATGAAGATAACTATGATGAAGGCCAATGTAGAGGAGGATCATGAGGTGATTAAGGCTATAGTTATTGGTAGTTTGAGTAAAGAGATAGTTGATGTGGTGGAATTGTAACCTTATATGGAGATGTAAAATTTGATATATAAAGCTATGAAGGTGGAAATGGAAATGCAGTTTAAGGGTGCTTCCAAATATGGTTCAACTTCTAATTCTTCATGTAGTTGAAATTGGAAGGATAACAAAATCACCTCAAAACTTACAAAAGATGTAAAGGTAAATAATTTGGTTGTTATTTTTAAAGGTAAAACCAAAACTAAATCCATCTTTTAAGTCATAAGATGTTGAGTGTCTAAAGTGCCAAAGATTTGGGCATATTACTTCTTAATGTCTAAATAAAAGAGCTATGATTGTTATGATAAATGGTTGAAAATAGAGAGTGTTAGCTCAAGTGATGATGAGGTGCCACCATTAGAGGATTATATCCATACATAGAGACATGCTCATTACTAGGCATGCTCTTAATATACATGCTGTGAAAAATGCTAGTGAGGTCTAACATGGGCACATCTTTCACACTAACCACCATGTGGATAACAAAGTATGTAGTAAGATTATTGATAATATTAGTTGTACTAATGGTGCTAGTACTTTATTAGTTAAAAGGCTAAAATTGGTTACATTATAGCATCCTAAACTATATAAGTTACAATGACTAGATTAATATGGAGAAGTTAAGATGACAAAGTAGGTGTTAGTAGCATCCTCTATTGGCAATTACAAAGATGAGGTTCCTTATGATGTTGTACCAATGCACATTGATCCTATACTTTTAAAGTATCCATGGCAGTCTAGTAGAAAAGTTATTCATAATAGGTATATGAATTTATACTATGTTATTATGAACAACCAAAATATTGTATTCATACCTTTAGAATTATAGGAAGCATATAAGGATCATATTCAAGTAACTAAAAAGTGTAAGATGAAACAAAATAAGTGAACATTTAAGAAGAAGAAAAGATTGATAAAAAGTTGAATGTGTGCAAAAAAGTGAAAATTTTATGGCGGTATCAATAGGAAAAAATTCAATATATAGAGGAAAAATAAAAAGAAACCAAAAGAGTTAATGTTTTTGCTCTATATGGTAAAATTAAGAGTGTTATGTTAGTAAGGCAATAAATACTTGTACTTTTGTACAATATAGTTTTAAAACTTTAAAATTAAGTTAATTAATTCACCTTAGTCATGTTTTCCTAATTTTAACAAAGCTTCTGATGTTGAACATGATGCATCTAGAATTGATATATGGGTTTTTTTGATGCAAGATTCGAAACTAATAGCTTTTTTTAGTGAAAAGTTTAATAAGACATCATTAAACTACCATACTTCTGATGAGGAGCTATATGCATTGGTAGGAATTCTAGAAACATAGTAGCATTGTTTATAATTGAAGGCATTCATAGTCCATTAGCATCATAAGAATTTGAAGATTTTAAAATCTCAAGGTAAGTTAAATAAGAGACATGTCAAATGGTTAGAGATAATTGGAATTTTTTTATATATGATTAAGTACATGAACTAAAGAAAACCATTGTAGCTGATGCATTTATAAAAGTTACACTTTTCTTACTTAGTTGCAAACTAGATTACTTAGCTTTTAGTTTATTAAGAATCTATATATAAAAGATGTTGATTTCAACCAAACGTGGAGTGCATATCGTAAATGTGCATATGGTGGGTATTATATGTATGATAATTGTTTAATAAAGATAAATTATGTATGCCTATCATGAAGGTGGCCTAATAAGACATTTTGGTGTGCAAAAGTCTTCAAATATATTATATGAATATTTTTATATCCTAACATGGAACACAATGTGCAATTTTTTTATGATGAGTGTATAATATATAAATAAGAAAATTTTATACTAATATAACATAGTTAGTATACACCTTTACCTATACCTAATCAACCTTGGATTGAAATATTTAGGATTTTGTATTAGGTTTACCTAGGTCTCAAAGTGGTAAGAGTAACATATTTGTTGTTGTTGATTAGCAAGATGACGCATTTGTGCATGTTATAAAACCAATGATGCAACATATATTGTTGATTTGTTCTCAGAAATAGTACGTTTGCATAGATTGCTTAGAACAATAGTAAGTGAAAAAGATCTTAAGTTTTTAAGCAATTTTAAGTTAGAACCTATTTTGTTTTATTATTGCAAACCCTCAAACTAATGGACAAACTAAAGTAATTAATATAATACTTAATACTTTATTACGTGTTATCATTCAAAAGAATTTAAAACAAAAGGAGAAATATTTTTTGCATGTTGAGTTTACATACAATAGGTTTATTCATTCTACTACCTCTTATTCTCCTTTTTTAAGTTTTGTATAACTTCAATCCTTTAACTTCTTTGGATATCTTATATTTGCTTACTAATGAACATACTAATTTAGATGGCAAGCATAATGCAGATTTTGTTAAGGATTTGTATCTTAAGGTTCATGCTAATATGAAGAAAAAGAATAAATAATATGTAAGGTAAGACAATAAGTGAAGTATAAAGGTTTTTTTGGTTTATATTTGTAAGGTAAGGTTTCCTATATAAAAGAAGTATAAGTTATCATTTATAGGAGATAGAACTTTTTAAGTAATGGAGTAGATCAATGAAAACACTTATAAACTAGATTTACCAAGTAACTATGGTAATACGAGTGCCACTTTTAATGTTGTTGATTTATCTTTATACGACGTGGGTGATTTAAAGACGAATCCTTTCAAAGGGGGAGGGAATAGTGGTGAATATATTGCAGTAGCACCTATTTTTAGTCATTCTTATGATCTCTTGCAACAAATTAGAGATCTAGTGACTAAGATAAAGACCAAATGCATAATAGGTAGCTTTATAGGGATTAATCGTAGAGATATAAAAAAAGGAGGCTATTCAATTTAAATCATATGCATTTTCAAGATTTATCACTTTTGTAATATTTTTAAGAATGAAATATACTTAATACATGAAGAGCAAGGCTCAAAGAATGTCTATCATCCTAGTCCATATGTTTTAAGGTAAATAGAGTCTAATTTATGTAATTAAGATGTATTTAAGGCTATTTATGTTTATTTAAGTTAATAGAATTTAATTTGTTTTTATTTGAATAAGTTAGCATAAGTTTAACATTTATGAGCTTTAGTTACTTATTAGTTATTTAGTTTTATGATTTGAGATTTTTGTTTGGATAAGTATTTGACTTTTTTTTAAATTAGTTGGTCTTAATTAGATTATGATAAGGGATAAAGAGGGAATGTCCTTTTCCTTAGATTTTAGGGATTTATGCCTATCAAAGGAAATCTTAATTATATAATTTGTTTATAATTATAAGAAGAAAATAGTTTAAGAGCTTTCTTCAGTTTTGTAGAATTTCCTCTTTCTTCTTTAAAAAGAACTTAATATGATCTTATCAAGGTAACTTGTGATGATCAAAATCATTATAAATTTAGTTCTAATCAGTTAATTTTTATTAGAGCCGAGTTTTCCTTACTTGATTTTAAAGATAACCCCAAATATTTAATTTTTTGTAATTTAGGTTTTAAATGGTTTCCAACCTAAGGTTTATATTAGATGACTTGTCCTGACTTGTTCTATCTTTCAAACTAGAATTTCAAACCTCTTTCAAGTAAAGATGACAATTGATTAGGCTATGTCAAGCCCACCGCTAATTTGGTGTTACCCTAATCCCTCTAAATAATCTAAATCAAGCTTAAAACTCTAGTAGACTCGAGGTGTACAGTCAAAGCTTGCTATTATTTCTTAAAACGATGTTATTTTGGTGTAACTAATTAAAATAACGTTGTTTTGGTCTTTAGTTTCTTAAATTTATAAACTTAAATGACATCATTTTAGGCCATAAAATAATATCATTTTAGGCCATAAAATAATATCATTTTTTATAGTTAAACTAAAATAATGTTATTTTAAGAGAGGGAATTCGGTTATTATTGGGCCTTTCAAGTTAGGCTTCAAGTTGGGTTCTTAAGCCTAAACCTCGCCTAAAGCCCATTCGACCTAGGTTTGGCTTATTAACTTTGGGTCGAGCTAAACCAAATAAGGCTAAAATTGTTATGCGTACTTTTAAGTATGCTTTAGGATATTCTAGTTCCACTTGTATCTTTTTGTACTATTTTATGCTGATCTTGGCACGTTCTCCTTATATATTTGTTTCAATGGATACTGCTTATTAAACATTGCATCCCTACTTTAATGTTGGGTTCCAAAACTTATATCTCTTCATACCTTTAGGATAGCCAATAATGATAACTTCTTTTATATACTATAGATCAAGTCTTAAGCTCTAATAATTGAAAACATGCATATAAGTAAGACAACCAAAGGTTTGGAATATAAAGAAATCTAACTTACTTCCTCTACTACTCTCTTATTCAGTGATGTTTATACTGTTTTATTAATGAGGTAATAAGTACTACTCATTGCTTATGTCTAGAAAAGTTTAGTCACCCTATATTCAACTTCAAACTCCTAGTCTTTTTAGTTATAGATCTATTCATCCTCTTTAAAATGCCATTCTATTTTGCTTGTTTTTGAACTGTATAGTGTCTTTGAATTCTATGCTACTAATATAATTTATAAAATTGTGAGCTCGTGTATTCAATACTATTGTTTGATCTATGTACTTAATTTTTTTTACTTGTTTGATTATCCACCTCAACCTTTCATTCCTTAAACCTTACAAAAATCTCATACATGTACTTCATAATGTATACCCAGATTTTCCTTGAAAAATCATCAGTGAATATCATAATTACTGAGATCCCTCTTCTACAATTTTTTGATATGACCACATACATCAGTATACACCTAGTTTAGGATAATTATAATTTTATGCTTATGTATCTTAAATATCAGCTTAAACTATTTATCAAGCACACAAAAATTATAGAAATCTAACTTACAATGTTTGACGTCCTTCAGTAAGTTCCTCTATGAATTTCTATCTTATTGAGATGACCTAACCATATCCACAATAACATAATGTTATTATCATCTGAAACTGTTGTGTTAACCTTTCCACCTGTAATTATGCTCCTTATTAATCAGTGGATGTTTTCCACCAATCTTGATTATAACAACTAATACACCCTTTACCACCTTAATGTTATCTTTGTCGTCTTATAGTTAAAATCATTCATATAAGATGCCCAAAGAAATTAGGTTCTTTCTCAAATCTAACATAAGACAAACATCACACAATATTATGACAACACCATCAAAAATCTTGATCCTAAACTATCATTTTCTAACAATTTCGCAAGCATTATTATCCACCAACTAGATAATCCTAAAGTTTTACGATGTGCATGACACAAATCAATCATTTTTTAGTGTTATATGATGTGAGTATCTTGTATCTAGTATCTATGATTCATAAAGTTGGATGGTAAAAACATATAGCATATCTCCATTTTTGCAATCTGAGCCCCCACTTTGTATTATAATTAGATTTTCTTTCATCATCTTATCTCTTCTTATTTAGATAGTACCTCTTGATATGTCTGACATTTGCAATACCAAATTCTTTTTCCCCCTCCTTAGATTTAGATTTAGTACTTCTCTTAGATGAGCCATCTTTATTTTGCTTCCTCCCACAATCCTAGTTCCCTTTAATGAACAACCTTTCACTTTAAAAATCTTCACCAATATTGGGTCTTAGTTAGTTGTAAGCCAACAAGAAATGATGATATCTTTTAAACCAACCGTCTCCTTATCCAATATGAGTATGACCACCAATTATTCATAGGAAAAAGGTAAGGAAAAAAAACATATTCTTTACTTTCTCATCATCTATAATTGTCTCCTCAAGTCATAACAAGTCATTGGCTATTTGGTTAAATGTATCAATATGCATTTTTAAATTTATACCTTCTTATAACTTCAACATGTATCATTTCAACTTCAGATATAGTGAAAGACTTTGACACGTATTGACTCTCTAGTTTCTATTTTATTTACACAATAGATGCAATCTCTATAAAATGGTACATAATCTCATCTGCAGCCAAAAGTTGTAGTTTTAGCTACCCACACCTATAACCCTTCTCAATCAAGCTCATCCATATCTTCTGACTTGTTCTCCTGGAACTCCTTTGGTATGCCTTATTACACCAATAAATCCTTCACTCTCTGTCAGTATAGTCTGAAACTTTTAGATCCATTAAATTTCCCAATTCAAAATTTATAGTCAAGTCATTATGAGCTTAACAACACACTGATACCACTTGTTAAGAAAATAGATAACAAGAATAACAAAAGAAAGAAAAAAAGAACATAAGATATTTTTAACAATGTTTAGCCAATTAAGTGGGCCTATGTTATCAAAAATCAAGAGGGACTATTTCATCATTGAAATATATAATGGTGGTTACATCAATGAGGCTTATAACATATATTTATATATGAAAACCATAACTGATATAATTTTAGTAAAATAGCCCTTAACCAAATCTAACTTAATTTAGCTATGACTCTAGTAGATTCTATAATCTTTCTAGAGTTTAAAATTTGCCAAAAATTAAGTTTTTATAGGCTAAATGTGCTAACATGACATAGGATAAGGTCACATCCCAGGTCATGGATATCACTATCTAACTCTAGAATATTAACACCAATTCTAGCATGCCCATTTCCTTTGACTATAGATCCTCCTTTTCTATATGCTAATATATGGCTTAAGATATGACTATATCTCCAAGCTATAGATTTTACTGACTTCTCCATGCGTATAGCATGTTCATGTCTCATTTTGTGCCTTATAATCTGTCTTCTTTTGAAAACATCTATGTTATAACAACTCTTTGGCCTATGTTTTCATCTCTGATTTTTATAAAGGGCACAATTTGGGATACGAAGAGTTTTAAGAAACATCCATTCCATCCTAAAATTATGAGATTATATGCTTGTTTATATGAGTCCTACATAATAACTCTCTTTGATGAAGGAGAGGCATAAGTATAGTTCGATCTCGTGGTTTATTTGTTTATAGTGAGTAGAAATATTACAAGAAAATTTCAACAAAATCCACGTCAACTAGTGACCTTACACAATACTTTTTATCATATAGTAACTCTAGTTGAAGAAAATGGGTGCTAAAAATCAACAGTGATCAAATTGTTATAAGATTTTATCATCTTTATTCAGGTTCAACCATATTTGATGGATTAGAGATTCAAAATATACTAGTCGTTAAGACATCAGATCAGATTGGTGAGCCAAGACCCTTGTTATTTAGTGATAACATCTAGGCCAATATAGTATGTGGAAATGAATGGGAATGTATTAGAGGCAAACATTTTGCTGCTTAGAGTTGGCAAATGCCTAAAACTTCATTTGTAGCTTATAGTAAATTGGTGATCAAGAATATGTAAAACATGATTGCTATTGTATAGCCTCCTAAGAAAAAAACAACTAGACATGTAAGTTATGTTTCTTATTTAATCTTAAAGTATAATAAAAGCAGTCAATTCATGGTATCCATGACCAGATGAGTTGGGTGTTCTTACTCATTTATTGCTTTTATTCGGAATTGAGATTCAATTATACAATGTCTTGGATCTAAATGCTATATATTACATTCACTGATTGAGAGAAATGATAGCCTTGTATGATTAATGGTAGTTTACTAGTGGATTAACTATATATGGTTGCGATGTAGAATTTAGAGTGAGATATTGTTAAAATTTACAATACTAGAAGTTGTTTTGTGTAATAACGCTTGGTTGGAGATTTTAGTAATATACTGTATGCAACAGTGATCCATACTGTACAATAATGGTAGATCAAAAAGATTTTAGAGTAGTATACAAGTAAGAGTTAAAAAAGAGTTCATTACCTAAAACTTATATACTTTATTAAATTTTGCTATTACAATCTAAAATTTAAAATGTGATAATAAAATGTTTAAATTTTGTATTTTTTACAAAAATAGTTGGTCATTAATGATATTTAATGTTATATCACTATTATATTATTATGAAATAAATTGTTCACTTAAGAAATTAATTTAATTGATATTTAAATAATTAGTTTTCAAAAAACTAATCTGCCTAATCTTTTTCGCCATCCTTCTACCCATATCAACTTACTTGTCGCTCCCTTTGTTTCTCTAGAGAGCTTCATCCCACTCTTTTTTTTTTAATTTAAAAGATGTATTATCCATAGATAAAATAACAACAACAACAACAATAACAACAACAACAACAATAATAACAACAACACTCAATATAAATCCCGCCAAGGCGCAAGGTCTTGGGGGATCTAGTAATACGCAGCCTTACCCCTAACTAGTAGAGAGGTTATTTCCAAATTATCTATAGATAAAACTATATGAAAAAATTACAAGAGGTCTTAGCTTATCTCCAACTCTCATGAAGAGAGTTTACTGATAGTTACAATGGTGAGAAATAATCTAATAAAATGTATGACATAGACGTAATTTCGATAGCTAAGGTGAGACTATAATCGCCACGTTCATTATATGTTCATAAAAAGTGAATGCTGCACATATTTTGCATAAAGATGAACTCGAATGAGGTTGACTATTTGATCTGCAATCTTGTATTTCTCCTCCTTCTTACCAGTAGCTCTATGGTTATTCCTTTCTTTCCAAATGGTATATATTGTAACCGTGAAAGTGACTTTGAATAGGGGAGCATTAATTTTCCCAAGTTCCGAATTACAAACCATATAATTCAATGTATGTTCCTAGTTGAAACTACTAGTGTTGGTGAGTCGTAGATGTAATATCCAACTCCATATAGCCTTAGAATAATGGAATTGAAAGAAAAGGTGGTCACGATCCTCAACATCGATGTTAAAAAGGAAAAATGTGGTATATTCATGTCCGTACCATTGATTCTTTGTTTGAAGCCGATTCTTGATAGCTAGCCATGTTATGAAGGAAGCCTTGGGGATGATAGGGTGTTTCCACAAGAGTTTAAACCAAGGAATCTCCACAAAAGATTGAGTAATAAATAGCTTATGACAAGGATGAGTCGAGAATAGTCTGTTTGGAGTCAATTTCTAGTAGATAGCGTCATTATGGGCAACATCGTTTATTTAAGGAAGATAATTCAATAGAGTGTGACATTCCCTAAATTCCCCATGCCATTCACCATTGGTAATCAGGGAAGAAACTCTAGAACTGAGGGGCAGTCGGTTTTTTAGTGTTTGGAGCTCGGGAACTTGGGAAAGAGGGCTTATGTCAAGCCACTTGTCAAACCAGAGCCATGTCTTAGCTCCATTACCTATTCTATGCCGAATGCGAGGGTAGATAACCTACCTCTATGCCATCATTTGTTTAAAAATGGAAGAACAAACCCTAGAACAATTTAACTGCTAGAAGTTGGTAGTCTTCAAGTAATATTCTTGGATCCGTAGTGCATCAGGATTGGTATACAATCTCTATATCTGTTTACATATTAAGACTTTTTACATTTTTGTTATGGGAATAATCCCAAGGCCCCCTTTCTTTTTTGAGATCGTGATATCACTCCACTTAATTTTAGGTCACTTAGAGTTACAGAAGTTCCATTCCATAAAAAGTTTTTCATAATTCTATCAAGCTTCTTTAGAGCTTTCTTAGGAAGAGTTATGTGTGCAATCCAATGAAGGTGAAGGCTACTGAGGATTGAAACAATAAGGGTTACCCTGGTTGTATAGGATAGAAACTTGTTTTGCCATACCTAGACCCTAATTTTTGCTCTTTCAATAATAGGAAGGCAGTCGTTGAACTTGAGTTTAGGAGCAGTAATAGGAACTCCCAAGTAGCAGAAAGTATTTGACACATTGTTCATACCAGTCATTTGCTTGAACTCCTCCGGATTCCTTACATCTGCATAAAGGTATAGGCTGCTTTTATCTGAGTTATATTTAAGACTAGACCATTGAGCAAATAGTTAAAGAGCATGCATCATTATATTGATGAAAAAAGCTTCAACTTCACACAAAAATAACAAGTCATCCATATGTATAAGGTGAGTAAGCTTGATCTCTTTACTATTGTGATGATATTTGAAGCTCCTATTGGATGAGATAAGTCTCGTTAATAATCTAGAGAAGCCTTCCATAACTAATGTAAACAAATATGCAAATAGGGGGTCGCTCTCAAGCTAGTTTTACAGGTTTAGATGGAAAACCATTAACAAACACACTCAATGAGGAAGTTTGTATGCATGTCATTATCCATTCTTCATCCCTAAAGAAAACTGGAGGGGTGTAGTAGTTTCGCAAACTTCGATTTGACCACAGTTACTTGTAAAGTTTTGCCACAGTTACTTGTAATTGTATCTGTCGGTTACTAGATATAAAGTAACTGTATTAGAAACTATTAATTTTTCTGTACCAAACGAAAACAGAAAAATAAATACGAAATTAAATAGATCAACACCGAAATTTGGTAATGCAGTTCGATACATCTTGCCTACATCTGCGGGGCCCTCACCCAGCTTAATCATTTTTACGAAAGTACAATAGATTTACATAAGGCCTTACTAAGCCGACACCACTTAATCCTTGAAACTCTCTCAACCTCACTTTCCGTGAAAGATTTTCACACCCGATAACACGACCGACTCGTGCTAACCTCAACAGAGGATTTTTCTCTACTACTCTTAATGAAAGACAATTAATTAAAATAACTTAAGTGATCAATCAACTAAAAAAAGGATAACAATACATTAGATAAAAGAAGGACTTCCCTATAGGTTTAGCTTCCTAAAATATATCTGAATAATTGTCCACCTATTAGGTTGATCCATGCCAACTTCAAAATCAGGTCACAGACTCACAACTGCTCAGTCAACAAGTAGTTTGCAACAGAAGACACGCCCAATCCTTAAAGATAGCCCAGCTGTGAAACACTCAAGGAGATGAACGTTCAGCGTGAATAGCTCCCAGACAAATCCATACAAAACCGATAAATTCCCAAGCCAGAAAAACCACACGTAATACTCAAAAGCTGTCTAACTGTGAGTTACTCCAACAACTCAATGCCAAACTGTGAACATCAAGGCTTCACTCTCACACGATTAATTAACAGCTTGCAACATACACCACCAAATATTTCACACGCAAGATTCTAACACCAAGAACTTCCAATCACTCCATACAACACAAGACACATATATTTCAACCAATAATCATTCAATCGTGTATCACCAATGTAGAACTCAAGCACATAGTCGGCTACATTTCCAAAATTTAATTAACGCACACCCACCAAAATTCTAACACTACCCCAACAATGACACTGTCGTAATCCACATCACATCTTACTAAGATACGCATCAATTAGAGATAGAACTCTATCACACCTAGAAGATTATTCCCAATAGCTTTTTGAATCTATGTCAAATAAGGATTAGTGATTAGCTATTAGTATCCAATTAATAAACAAAATGCCAAAACAGAAATAAGTAGCTATATATCATATATCTAACAATCTCCCCCTTTTTGGCATTATTTGTCACAAATAAGAAACTCCCCCTAAATAACATAATTGGACATGTAAATATCAAGTTCACACATTCACGGTTCAAGTGGTATATGCTTCCCCTTAATCCAACATCAACTTCCAAAGAACATCACAATTATCCAATCATTCAAATTTCTCCCCCTTGGGACAAAAAGATGCCAAAAGGCAAGACAAATAGTCACGTATATACTTTAAAATCTCCCCCTGAATGGAACAGTCACCAAAAACAATCTGATGTCTCCCCCTTGGGACAAAACAATGTCAAAACAAGAATACCTTTAATGCGATCAATCTCAACAAATAAAGAAGCATAAAAGTCAACAATAGGTGCAGCGGAAGAATCATAAGTACGTCAAAATGACAATTTACCACCAGTCAAAACACTTGCCAAAATATTATTACTCACATCAAAGCCATCCATATATGACTCATTAAGTTCAAAAATCCATCATCAAGCATAGCCTCATGTACGCATCAATCAACTGAACCTTAGAAAGCCCATAAATAAAAAACTCAGAAAGCCTAAATGATAACTCCTTCGAACCTTTTTTTGTTCTTTATAAATAATGTCAAACTATACTTCAAAAATGTAAATCACACAATTATTATGTCCCTTTAAGAAATCCAAACTTAGGCTTATTTCTTGTCGCATTATCTCAGTCATCAACTATCTAGTTGATTTCTTCATCTGAAGTAATTGACTTATCCTCAGTCAGAACATTTTCTTCAAAAGCAGCAACTAACTGTGAATTTGAACAATTTCTTATTTTTCCTTCAATACGTCTTTGTGCTTATCCTTGACTCTTTTTATACCAAGTGGATTTCGATGATAAAGTCTAATTCTGAAATTTAAATGAGGAATATAGGGTCCTTCGGTTTTGACTTCTTTGAAACAACATCTGCAGTAACTTGTAGCATTTTGGCCTTATGTGCCCGATAACTCTGCAAAAATGACATGTGGGAACAAATCTTCGATTCTTCCTTGATGTTTCTTCTTAGATAGATCTAGGTATATCAATTTTCTAATCATTCACCTTATAGCACTCTCCTTTGTAACCAATGCCTTGAAGATCCCCTTTAACCTTATCGATTTCGATTAACTTTTCTAAATTTTCTGTACATCTATTCAGCATTCTCAAACCCTTTTTGATACTTGCTAACTTCAGTCTAGCTTTACCGAGCTTGTCTAAAGCTACCATCAATTTCTTCTCTAGATCTTGGATATTGTTCTTCATAGAGAAGTTTTCTTCCTTCAACATTTCATTCTTTCTACATGTTTTCACCCATTTTCATACATTACCTTGTAAGCCTCGTAAATATTCTTTCTTTTATCATCTAAACCACTTTCATCACTATCATAATCTAATATTGACCTTGACCTGATCTGTCTTTGTTTTTCTGAAAATTTTCTGATTTGCCCACTTTTTCGTCTTCTGTTACTTCCTTCTTAGTTACTGTTAGGCATGCAGGTGGATTTTTGTTATACAAAGCAACTAAAGTAGCACCATTTATTGTCAATAATTTCATATCCTCATTCTCATCAGAATCATCTTCTACATCATTTATGCCTTTTCCAGTTTCAGCTTATAGTGCCAATCCTTTGCTCTTTTCTTGTTTGCCCCTCAACAAATTCATTTCGAAATTGGTAAGAATTCCAATTATCTTCTCCAATAACAAGTTACTGATGTCATAAGCCTCCTCAATTGTTGCAATTTTCGAAATATATCTTGGAGGTAGTGATCTCAACGTTTTCTTGACTAGTTTCATATTGAAAGAGTTCTTCTCGAGTTGATATGCCTGATTCGTTATATCGCGTAATCTTTCATGAAAGTCCCCAATAGTCTTATTTTAATCCATCTTCAGTTCTTCAAACCTTACGGCTAACATCTGTAGTTTTGACACTAACACAGATTTGGATCCTTCATGAATAGTCTGCAAAGCACCTCACGCTTCTTTAGCCGATTCACAGGTTGATATCATTGAGAAGAGTGCTTCATCAACAGCACTAAAAATTACATGCATTGCTTGTGAGTTTTCAAGTGTACTTTCTTCTTTGGCTCTTGTCCATTCAGACGGATCTTGTTGAATTGCCTCTCATTTATCGTTAGTAATCATCAGATGCATCCACCCATGTACTACTAAATGCCAAGCTTTTATACCACAAGCTTGGATGAAGACTCTCATCCGTGATTTCCATATAGGATAGTTAGAGTCGTCAAACAGTGGTGGTCTGGTGATTGATGCACCATCCCTTGTAGCCATGTTTGTGAAACTCGAATCTGCACCAACTTGCTACAAAGTTCTGATTTGGTGACCTACTTTGATACCAATTGAAGAAAACCAAAGGGGTGTAGTAGTTTCGCAAACTTCGATTTGACTGCAGTTACTTGTAAGGTTCTGTCGCAGTTACTTGTAACTGTATCTATCTGTTACCAGATATAAAGTAACCGTATCAACAACTATTCATTTTTCTATACCAAACGAAAACAAAAAAATAAATACGAAATTAAACAGATCAACACCGAAATTTGGTAGCGCAGTTTGACACACCTTGCCTATATCTGCGGGGCCCTCACCTAACTAAAATCACTTTCACGAAAGAACAATAGATTTACACAAGGCCTTATTAAGCCGACGTCACTTAATCCTTGAAACTCTCTCTCAACCTCACTTCTCGTGAAAGATTTTTACACTCGATAACACGACTGACTCGTATTAACCTCAACAGAGAATTTTTCTCTATTACTCTTAATGAAAGACAATTAATTAAAATAACTCAAGTGATCAATCAACTAAAAAAAATAACAATACACTTCAGATAAAAGGACTTCCCTATAGGTTCAGCTTCCCGAAATATATCTGAATAATTGTCCACCTATTAGGCTGATCTATGCCAACTTCAGAATCAGGTTACAGTTGCTCAGTCAACAAGTAGTTCATAACAGAAGGCACATCCAATCCTCAAAGACAACCTAGCTATGAAACACTTAAGGAGATGAACATTCAGCGTGAATAGCTCCAGACAAATCAATGCAAAACTGATAAACCCCCAAGCCAAAAAAAATACACTTAATACTCAAAAGCTGTCCAACTGTGAGTTGCTCCAACAACTCGATACCAAACTGTGCACTTCAAGGCTTTACTCTCACACGATTAATTAACAGCTTGTAATACGCACCGCCAAATATTTCACACACAAGCTTCCAACACCAAGAACTTCTAGTCACTCCATACAACACAAGACACACATATTTCAACCAAAAATCAATCATCCGTGTATCACCAACACAAAACTCACGCGCACACTTGGCTATATTTTCAAAATTCAATTAACGCACACCCACCAAAATTTTAACACTACCCCAACAATGATACTATCGTAATCCACACATCTTACTAAGATACATATCAATTAGAGATAAAATTCTATCACAAGTAAAAAATTATCTCTCGTAGTTTTTTAAATCCAAGTCAAAAAAGAATTAGTGATTAACTGTCAGCGTCCAATTAATATCTTATAGGTCCACTTAATAAACAAAATATGGAAACAAAAATAAGTAGATATATATCATATATCTAACAATCCCATTCTTCTTCCCGTTGAAATCTCATCTCCAGCTGTGTTTAGTAAATGGTTTTATGAAAGTAGCAAACTGGTTAGTGATCATCTTCTGTAAGTAGTGAGAAGTGCTTATGACTATTAAAATAGCCTTTCTCCCCTTTTCTATTTCTTCTAAACCCTTTCTTATTTTCCTCGTTTATCTGTATTAGGTAGCAAAGCTTTTCCAAAAGATTAAAGAAATAGTAGAGGAAGAAAAAAAATCTTGTATTTATCTTGATTGGTGGGAGCTATTTTAATATTTACCAGTCATCTCATATTCTTCTAGCATGTAATTGCTCTGGTACTATAGTTGAAAGTTGAAAGCCTTGTTGCTGCCAATGTTATAACATCGAGAACATGATGAAAGGAGATGGAAGAGAGATTGAAGGGAATATCAAGCTTGAGTGAAGAGGGAACGTCGAACTCGGTAAACGAAAGTAGGTGTGGCGCGAATCCTCCGGTGGCGTTCACATAACTTTTGTTTCACTTCCACGCGGCTGGAATGATCTCAGACGGATACAATTCCGGTACCAACTCTACGAACTTTGTAGTTACCACCAATTCAACGGTTCTGATTGGATTATAATCATTTCCGATGAGTTGGATTTTACATAAGCGAATGAGACACATAATTGATTGATTGGCTATTAAGTCATTTTTAACATAAATGAGTTCTCTTTATGCTTTTTGACTTGAAGAAAACGAAACATAGAGATTTGTTTGGATGACTATTGAGTTATATTTGAGTGAAAGCCACATAGTACCTTGGACTGTTTCACGAAGTATCATTATTTTCACCTCTTCTAGAAATAAATGCTGGCATTAACAATTCCAATGTTAGAATTTATCTGAGATGTTCTCTGATGGCCGTACCTTTCTTCCACTTTTAGGAAGTTGGAGATGACCTCTCAACGTCGTGAAGAATGGGATGGAGGTCACCGGAGAAACAAAGTAATGGACAAAGATGAAATAAGGGCTGTAAGCATTAACATGGCAATGCGACTTCTGGTTGTTCAATCAATCTTATTATTCGATTGTATTCTTCCTGTTTTAGAACTTCCCAAGGATCTCTGTATCTTTTGCTCAATATGAAATGGGCATTGGAGCTTGAAGATTGGCTTGTGTCCAGCCTCTAAGTTCTGCCTCAATTAGGAACTCTTTATTCATGGTTTGGACATGGGAGGAGATACCTACATTTGCTTTCAAGAGAATACCGCTACATGAACCACTGATCTGGAAACATTTTCAAGCCGAAACTAAATTACATAAAGGAAAATCTAGACAAAGCATAGAAACTATTTGGTGTTGGAGATGACTGAATCTTCACACCTGCAACGATGAGAAACTGCAAAGCAATTAAGACTAACAAATATTACAGAATCCAAAGCGCCAGCAATGAGATAGTGCAACCGGAGTACCTAAACACGGAGTTGGCATTAAAATTAGTACCCAGCCAACCCATCTTCAGTGGTGGCAAGTGACGGTGAAAGAGAATTACGAGATTCATCGTAGTCCTCTCCAAGAGGTGATTGCTCCACCCTGATGTCCTCAATCATCTTAACAACTTCCACCATTGTAGGCCTCTTCTCAGGCTGTGGAACGACACAAGCCAATGCTACATGAAGCATAGACACAAGCTCCTCTTCAATGTTCTTGTACCTCAACAGCTCCTGATCAAACACTTCTGATGTCCACTCTTCCTTAACAACTGACCTCACCCACTTGGGAAGATCCACAGCCTGTTCCTCTTCATCAATTCGAGGCCGGGTTGGGGATGGATACTGTGAAGGAGCTCTGCCAGTAAGAACTTCTAACAGTAATACTCCGAAACTGTACACATCGGCCTTCTGAGAGAGCTTCTTCACCTCTGCTTGCTCAGGAGCCCTGTATCCTCCAAGTCTTGCTATGGCATGCGCAGGGTTCAAAAGCAGTGACAACCCAAAATCAGAAATACAGGCATTGCCGTTCTTGTCAAGTAGCACATTAGAAGATTTCACATTTCCATGGGGGATCTTTGCAGCTCCGTACTCCTCATGGATTTTAGCTAATCCCCTGGCAGCACCTAACACCAAGCTGATCCTCGTTGTCCAATCCAGAGGAATTCTACCTGGTCCCCTATTACCTAAAATTCAATCATTTTTTGTTTATAATCAAACACCAAAATACAAAAGTACAAGAAAATTTAAGAACGTAAGAACCCATTGAAGTAGACTAACCGTGAAGAAGTGAGTACAAACTCCCATTAGACTGATAATCATAAACAAGAAGCTTCTCTTCCTTAGCATAATAGAAAGCTCTTAGTCTCACAATGTTAGAATGCTTAAGCTTCCCTATAACATCCATGTACTGCTCGAACTCTCTTCTCGGACAGGGATTAGCATCCTTCAACCTCTTCACGGCCACCGTGCACCCATCATCGAGGACCGCCCTGTATACCGTTCCTAAGCTCCCTTTCCCAAGCATCTCCGCCGAAGCACGTAATAAGTCCTCCAGCTCGAACTGATTCTTCCGATCGTAAAACACAAGCTTACTCTTGTCCGTCGCAGTAGTGCCGTCACTATCACCACCTCCGTTAGCATACACTCTCTTCTCACTTCCATAGCTACTTCCACTTCTTCTCTTCCCACTCTCGCTCCCCATTTTCGAGCTCGCACTACTTCGTTCTCTTGAACAGTAATAAGCAACTATAAATGAAGTCACTACTAACAAGGCCACGCAGTTTGCTACCACAATTGCGACTATTGCACCGGTGCTTAGACCTTTATTATGTGACTTGCCTTTGGCTAAGACTGGATTTTGTGGCATTGAGCTCGGATTCGATGGCACGGTTTGTGATGAAGATGGTGAGATTGTTGTACCTGTGAATGAACACTCCCGCAATGGACTCGATCCACATAGACCTTCGTTGCCAGAAAAGCTCCGGTCCGTGAATTTCTTCAAGAGATTGTTTGGTAAGCGTCCGTAGAGCTCGTTGTTTGACAAGTTCAGTTCTTTTAGATCATGAAGTGACGTGGATAGATCGGGGATATCACCGGAAAGTTCATTGTTTTGAAGTCGGAGAGTGAGCAGTCTGGTCAAGTTGGTCAATTCACGTGGAATCTTGCCGTGAATGTTGTTGTCCGACAGGTCCATGCGGAGAAGGCGCTTAAGAGAGGAGATCTCTGGTGGGATTTCGCCGGAAAGGTCATTTCCGGAGAGGTAAAGAAGCTTGAGGTTGGTGCAGTTGGTGAGTGGAAATATAGTGCCATTTAACCTATTGTTGTGGAGGTCAAGAAGACGAAGTTGGTCGAGAAGAGATACAGCAGTGATTGGTCCCCGGAGAGAGAGAGAAGGGAGAGAGAGGGAAACAACTCTGCCAGCGGCTGAGCATTTGACGCCGACCCAAGTGGCGGTTAAGGAGCAGGCGTCGACGCCGGTCCAGTTGGCGAGGAGGTTTCCGTGAGTGTCAGTCTGACGGCGGAAAATGGTGAGAGTTTCCGTGTCATTTGGAGGAGAACAGAGCGAAGGAGATGGTAAAAGAGAGAGTGTGACAGTGAAGAGAAGTGTGAAGACAGAAACTTTGTTCATGTCGAGTAGAGTGGGTTGTTGGGCGGGAAGTGAGAAGCGTGAGTTATGTTCTTAAAAATGTGCAAAGGAAAAAAGAGTTAAAGTTGAGTTCTTTAAGTCTCCATCCGAAAGAAAAAGGTTAGGGAGTGAATAAGGAAATGTTTAAATTTTAATAAGAGGGAAAGAGGGGATAGATACAGAGGGAAAGGCTGGGGAATTGCATTTAGTAAGATGATGATGTATGATTAGAGAGAGGGCAGCTTAAAGTATTGCATTGCATGGGGAGGAATTCTTGGGAGAGGAGTGAATGATTAAAGGTAAAAATAGTGTGGTGCTGATTCAATGATTGCTGTTCTCCACTCTTCCCATGTGAAATGAGTAAACCACAGACTTTTTGATCATGTTATTGCTTTTATTCTACTACTACTATGAATGAATGGCTATGGCTGTGGAATAATTGGAATGACCTCTGACTCCGACCCTTAAGTCTTAACCCTCTTGTTCTTCTCGCGCCTTTTCCCCCTAATTGGCATATAGACTCTTTAACTACTTGTACCCGTGAATGTTCTTTTGTGATTGATAACTTTTTCATCTGCAATCAGCAAGAGAGTGCCTAATCTACTCCTTCTACAAGGAAGTTGGCATCTTTTTGGATTTTTGAATATGAACAAGTTTGCCGCTGATAACCTGTTTTAGACAACTTTTTGTCACGTAATCCTTAAAGAGTATAGTGATACTGTCATTTCTTGCTTTGGACCACTTTGGAACCATTCCATTTAAATTTGCAATCAATCTGGAGTATGATTCGCTGGTGAAACTTTCAATTTTATCAAATTCACCATTCAGAAACAAACCCTTCATTTCTATATACATGATCTAGTGCTGTAATATTTTTATTTAGACAAAGAGCAATATACCTTCTTGACAGCATATAATATGGGTGCACTGATTTGCTTCACAGAAGATTTCTAGGTTCTAGACCTGCATTGTCATAAGTTGAGCGAATCGTCAACCTTAGTACCTACCAGCACCCATGTCTGCGATACCTGTACCTCTTGCAGTCTTGCTTGTGTCTTATTTACTTCTATTTTCCTGTCCCAAAACAAGAAAAAAGAATGTGCAGCATTCATCTGCAACTCCTATCCCTTCTCATAGGAACACGGGTTCGTTCCAAATAGGCAAATACAGCTATTTAATGCTTGCTTCTCTTCTCTTCTCTTCATCCAATAGTTCATGTGTATATAATATATAAAGGCCACACCGTGAAAGTTACGGCATTGCCCACCATACCAAAAGACTATGAAAACCTGAGATCCATAAAGTCTTTGTGCACACTTATCTACCAAATTAGTCAAAATATCATATTTGCGATTCCAAATTCAAATTGCCTCCCTCGTTTCAGCTGTATCTTTAATATAATATCAGCATGCAAACAGATTAAAGGATGTTTGGTCGCCTTTTCTTTCTATTTGGTCGCATATCGTTTCATTTTCTTTTTAAAAAGACTAGCAACTTGTAAAAAATCAGTATTTCCATGTATGCAGGAAAGAAATCCAAGCATTGACTAACATATTGCAATCTGTGCGCAAATCCCACCCATCCTTGTAGATATTCAAGATCTTCTTCTTCAATAACTTTAGCTGACATTTTCCATGGAAAAGAGATAAACAAGTGCATAATTTATTTTAACTTGATTTGCTTTCTGGTTCTGGTTCCCCTACTTTATCATTCTCACGGCAGGAAAAAGCTCACAACTTTAAGTCATGAGGAAGCAAAGTTTCTGCTGCCCAACCAAAGGACCACTAGAGTACTGTTATTCTCCTTTTCCATGTTTATCATTATTATATTCTTAACGAAGTCGAAAGCGAACAAGAGACGGAGTTGTATAGGATTCGAACCCCGGACCTTGTCCTGCTTCTTCTCTTTTTCTAAGGTCCACTCGTCCTTTTAACATTCAAGTTGCTTAATCCTTTATCATTTCCCACTCCATTTGTGCATGGTTTATGCAGAAACGAAAGAACAAATGAGACCTACACACTGAGATAAGGTCTTTTTACTGTTCAACTCCACATGGTGTGTATCATTAGCACATTGTGAACAAGATTCTCTTTTCTCTTTTCTTTTTGTTCTGATATTAAATGAGGTAGACATTTGTGAGCTTGATGTTGTCCCAGAAAGTGAAGGAAATGTTACAGCTTTTATGTGTTGCATCAAAGTGTGCTTTGCTTTTTAATTATTGAACATGCAAAATCAATAACTAAAATAAAAACCATAAACAAAGGGAGAAATAAAAAAGGTGTGTGAGTAAAAAGGACGAGAGATTGATGGCGGGATTGGCGTTTCCAATTCGAGGTTGCTTGGTCAGACAGATAGACTTGTAGACAAGACCGTGATAAAGCTACACGTCGGGTTCATAAGCTTATAAAAGTAATTGAATTATTTGGTCGTTGAAGACATGGCTCAGCAATGTCAAGAAGTTTCTGAACCAAAAACAACTCCAATCCCACAAATTTCTGAGCTGTAGTTGTCTTGACATAGCTTCTTTTATACGTACCAAAAGCAAAGGTTACGGAAACCTCCTTACTTTTGGTTTCAGGCAAGAGTCATTAAATACAGTAATAAGTGGAAGACATTGGTGCATTAAATTAATATGATTATTTCATACTAAAAAACCTTATTGCATAAGACTCTCTATTTGGTTATAGTTCATCAATTATATGCAATCTTTTCTTTGCATTTTACTAAGAAAATTATAAAGGAGTAATCTTATGGGTTGCTTTAAGATACACAGACAATATTTAAAGGGAGATATTGAATTAAATTAATTATTTGATTTTGTTTATTAAGTAATTTATTTAAAATAGATTTTTATGAATTATTAAGTATTTATAAGAATTTATTTGATACATACTAGAAATATAACTATCAATTTTTTATTACAAAAGTCTAATTGTAATTTTTATTTAATTAACTCATTTTATTAAAAAAGTTCGAAAGATTTTACACGTCAAAATCTAATTCTAATTTCTATCTAATTAAATGGAGAAGATCCTCCCACTTGAAGCAGTTTGAATTTTTACGATTTATCATAATATAACAAACAATATGTATTTTTGGTTTTAATAAGTAACTTAACAAACCTAACCTATCTTCGAAATAGATTTAAAAACTCACTTCTCAAGAATGAAAAAGTAATTAAGGATGGGAATTGTCAGTAACAGTTTTTGTCCGAGGTAACTCAAAGCTTCGTCCTTTTGAGTTGTTCAAGATGGGAAATGGTGCTTTAACATTCCAAAAGAATGTCAACTTGGACTAATTTAGGCGACAAGGCAATCTTAGAGCTGCTTTTAACTTTGGATTCCTAGTTGTTTTACCGGGTTTCCTTTTTGTGTGAGATTGAGAAGTTTCACTAAGCCGTTCGTCTGATAAAACACTGCCTTTAATTTTCCGCTTCATCTTACTCGTCATCAATCAATTCATCAATTAGGATTGAGAGTTGACCAGAAAAGCATGATCGAATTTTCCATAATAATTGTCATAAGTTTGTCCGTTGAGTTCTTCAATCCTCTATCTAGAGGTGGTATAAAAATAATGAGAATATGCTTGGTTCACACGAGACAATAATAATAAGAATAAGAATGAATATAATAAGAAATAAAGATGGATATAATCGTTATAATTATGACGATTGGTTAAGACGAAAGAATTATTACCATTAATATTAATAGTAGTTAGTTTGTTAAAAATATTGAGAAATAAAAATTTGTTAAATTTTTATTTTACATCAAATTTTAATATATTTTAATTAATTATATTTAATTTACGCACTTATTTATGATGACATAATGTTTAAAATCAAGTATATTATGATATTTCCTTTCCAATAGCTCTTGAAGAAAAAAAACATTCTAGCATTTATTTGCATCGACATATCATCACCCAAATAATGTCTTCAAAATACAATTTGATCACAATATTGTTTTGCTAAAAGAAATAAAAATTTGTTTACTTCAAATTTTAATATATTTTAATTAATTATATTTAATTGTAAAAAAGGAGAAAAAAATAGATAATTAATTAATTATATTTAATTGCTAAAAAGAGCTGTGACACTTACGTGTAACACTGGAGTGACTTTCATTCATCTCAAAATTGGGGGTATAAACTTAGCCCCAAACTTGAATATAGAAACATTGTTTATTCAATGATAATATATTATTAAACAATTATTTTTCATTCTTTACTTATTAATATCTTCCTAAACCCATTAATCATGCACCCTATAAATGTTAAAATTAATTACATAAAAATAAGAAATTTTCATTTCATCACAATCACAAAAGTGTATGATTTTTTTTTCTTTAAGGGCAATTGTTAGCCTTTTAATATATAAATGGACCAAGTGAGATTGTCTTGGAAAAAAATAGATATAACCAGTGACGGAGCCAGAAATTTAAGATAGGGGACCCAAATAAAATATAGATTTCTCAAAAATTTTCATATCAAAACTAAATAAGTAAACAAAGTTTTATTAAGAATATAAAATAGTTAAAATTGCAATGATCCTCGCCTACTTTTCATAAATTGAAATCTTTTCATAACAATATCATTGTCAATATTTGCAAATACATCTCTTTCAATGTAACACACTAAACAATCATTCAATAGGTCATCTCCCATTTTATTACGAAGTGAACTCTTGATAATTTTCATTGCGGAGAAAGCTCTTTCCACTGTGGCTGTAGCAACTGGTAAAAGTAATGACAATTTGACTAACAAATAAACCAAAGGGAATACATGATGCTTTCTTGTAGCCACCATTCTCTTAGCAAGGTCTCCAATTCCACTCAATTCAGAGAAATTCTTATCCATACGTACATCAATGATAAAATTCCCAAGTTGATATTCAAGTTCAACTAAAGCAATAGGAGGAAACTCTAATGGATAGAATTTTGCAAGTTCAATCAATTTGTCTATGTCAAATGTAGAAAAGGAATCTTTAGGTTCAAGACATGCCATACATAAAAGCAAACTTGTATTGACTTCATCAAATTGATTGTTAAGCTCTTGAAGTTGTATGTCATTCACAGAATAGAAAAGCTCAACACGATAGTGATTAAGATTCGTCATGTCTTCGCTTCTACGCCTTGATCTCCCTCTAACTATAAACATATCCTGCATATCTATCACACTTACATTATTTTCACCACAAAAGTCAACGACTTGTTTCAATAAAGACTCCCAACTATCATCTCTAACTTGTTGCAAATGACATTTTGAGACTTTAACCAAATGCATTGCATTCACTATAGTTTGGTCTTTTTTCTGTCAAACTTGAGATAACCCATTTATGATTCCCAAGATCTTTATCATAAGATGCAATACAAAGAAAAATTCAAAGCGAAGCATAATATCAATTAAATCAATAACTTAAGCCCTTTGAGAATCATCATTCTTATTTTCTCCAACAAACTCAAAAAACTCAATGACAGAAGAAAATAAATGTAGCAAATTAATGAGCGTACCAAAATGAGAACCTCAACGAGTATCTCCAGGTCTTTTCAGTGTAATTTCTTGATTCAACCCTTGCCCAGTTTCTATCACCCCTTGTGAAATTCTTACGATCACTTTCTCCATTTGTTTTTCTCGAAGCATATCCCTACGCTTACAAGATCCTCCAATAACATTGCACAAACGAGT
>JANIHZ010000005.1:65097909-65111671 GCA_027478365.1 Erythroxylum rufum | reverse complement strand
ATATTAAACTCGACAATAACATGTCAAAACTGTTACTAAAGCATCATATCTTTAGTAACATGGGCTGTCATAGCATACTCATTAGTGTTACCATTCATATTTAATAACACTTATCACCTATTACCGTATGTCATTTTTGTTGTAGTGAGACTTTATGTGAGGAAAAGAAGAAGGCAATTGACTAGTTTTATTGCACCATGAACAACTCCTGGAGCCCAACCTTCAATTTATAGTGTAATGCAATCAAGAGATGCAACTCATAATGTCGATATGGCAGTAGCTAGATGGTGGTATGATATAGGTTCATCATTCAATGCTTCTTAGTCTTATTATTATCAACCTATGGTCGATGTAATAGCCTCTTACAATCCGGGATACAAAGCTCCTTCAATTGATGACTTGAGAGGTAAACTTTTGAGTTGCTCAATTTTTGAAATGAAAAGTTACTTGGCTAAAGGAAGAGTGAATTGGGCTATTTTTGGGTGTTCAATCATTTGTGATGGTTGGACAAATAGGAGATACGAGCCTAATATTAATTTTTTGGTTTATTCTGCAAATGGCTTAATGTTTTTGAAGTTTATTGACACATCTAGCCTTATTATAAATATTGATACTTTATTTGAGATTTTTATGAAGTTGTGAATGAAGTAGGGCCATAAAATATTGTTCAGTTCATTACTGACAATGATTTCGTTTATAAAACGACAGGAAAAAGGTTACAAAATAGGTATAACTCTCTTTTTTTTTTGGACTCCTTATGTTGCACATTGTAGTGACCTAATTTGGAGAATATAACATATCCTAGGTATTTTTCTATTATTGACGAGACTATGTAGAAAGCTAAAAAGGTGACTAAGTTCATCTATAATTGTGCATAGTGAATTTCTTATCACTTTAATCTTTTGTTTCATTGAAGAAAGAGTTAAGACAAATGTTTATAAGTGATAAGTGGGTTATATCTCAGCATGCTAGGTCGAATGTTAGATTGGAGGTTTCCAGTATTATACTAGAAGATATATAATTTTGGTCTTAATGTCAATTTGTTTTCTAAGTTTGTGAGCCTTTGGTGAAGATGCTTTGCTTGGTTGATAGTGAAGAAAAGTCAACAATGGTTTTTTTATGTCATGAAAAGGGCGAAGGAAGCAATCAAGGATAATCTAAAACATAGGCCTTCTTTGTACACACCGTATCTTGCAATCATCAATGCGAGATGAGAAAGACAACTTTCTTCTCCGTTGTTTGCAGTTCGGGTGTTTTTGAATCCTATTGTATATTTCAGACCGGATTTGATAAAGAAAGCTGACGTTAGTAGAAGAATAATATTCACGATTACAACAATTATCTCTTAAGCTCACAAATGGAGCTTTGTAATCTGTCTTTTGGGGATATTAGATTGTCGATTGCTATTCGAAAAAGATCAAAACTTTCTACAGGTATTAGCTGTTTTCTTTTTCTTATTTGTTGAAAATTAATTATCACTTTATTTTGTTTATAACACTACTTTTATTTTCTTACGACTTATAGTTTCTTGGTGGGATCCATTTGGAAGTGGTGTTCTAAAATTGCAAAAGTTTGCAATTCAGATTTTAAGTCAATGTATGAGTGTAATAAGTTGTGAATGGAACTGAAGTATGTTTGAATTCATTTATTCTAAGAAAAGAAATAGATTGGAGCATAAGAGATTGAATGACTTGGTATTCGTTCGTTACAATTTAAAGCTTCAGGAAAGATATGTTATTATCATTATTAATTTCAATATAATTTCTTATAATTTTCTAATAATTAAATTCTATTGTTTACTAGGAGTCTTAATAGCATAAGTGGTTCAGTAGACCTAATTTCTATTGATAATTTTGACCTTTTTGTGAATTGAGTTTTTGAGGAACCGGATTTGATATATATGAATGACTTAGAAGATAATCTTGGTTGGGAAAGCATTGATATGTCATTTGGTGCATTGAATTTGAACGATGATAATGATGAGGCTCCTCTCAATGATGAGGATTTTGTACCAAATGATAATTGGGGTTAGTCTAGTTATAGCGAGTATCCTCCCGTAGACGATTGAATAAAGTTCCGAGTTTTTGTTTTTCCTCTTCTTTTAATTTTACTTATATTTGATGTATATGTTAAATTCTATATATGTAATGTAATTGTAATTGTTTTTGTTTCTGGTTTAACTTCTACTTGATTGTTTCCTCATCACGAACCCTTGTTGTAGATTGTATTAGTTTGAGAGTTAAGGATATTTATTGTTCTTTTTGTTGAATGCTTTGATGTAATTATTATTTATTATATGATGAAATTGTAATATTTTAAATACTTTTTATTATTCTTAATTTTATACTTGTATGATGATGATTCTCTTTTTTATATTAATTGTGGTTATTATTTATATGTAAAATATTTAAAAATTATTGTTATTTCATATTAATTATGGTTATTATTTGTTATTATGATTTTTAGAGACAAGATTGATGTAAACTTATAAAGTATACATTGCAATTATGACACGACCTGCCTTTTGGACCGTGTTGGCACTAGGGAATGGGTAGGCTTAATGCCACCAAAATCCGTAGTAAGCCTAACTTTTCTATATTCTACTAAGAATCCGGCATGACCCATTCGTTTGTCTGATTAATCCTTATACCTGCTTAATAGGTTGTAAGAAGTAAGGATCCAAATCTGCACTTCTCGTATACATTAACTTCTTATCATCTGCCAATCTATGATCATCTCATATCATCAACTGACATCATTCTCAATAACATAGCATATCCATACATGTTTCAAGTACATATGATTATGATAAACCGTGGAGCAGCTATAAGCATCTGCAATAACATCATGCCAAAACAATTTACTTATCTGCTTATCCAAGAAAGTCTCAAAAGGCTTGGATTTCTCTCTTGTACGATCTGCTAATCCCCTGAAATGATGATAGTGAGGGGTGAGTCTACAACGTGAATCAGTGAGATATAAACATACTACCATGCTTGTGAGGCTAGGTAACACAAGGCTAGCTTCACAAGAATGGTCTGTGGCATTCTAAGCAACAATATATGGCATCAATGAATAAACAGGTAGAAATTTCAAATGCTGTAAATCACGTGAGTATCAATAATAAATCATTATGAATTGTTCTATTATAAAAAAAAGAATATGGTTTTTGAATTCTTTTCTGGGTTCTGGGTTCTGGTTTCTTTTTTGAGTTTTAGGTTCTTTCTAAATTATGGTTTCTTTCTTTGGTAGGGTTCTATAGGATTTCTAATTCTGAACTTTCTCATTTCTGAGTTCTGACTTTTTGAATTTCTTAGGAAGAGACAGAGGCATGATAGTACGACATATCTCTCCTTTTCTGATTCTAAACAAGGTTGACCTAACCCTGACCCTGGAGGCCTGCCCTCTCCACGTAGGACCCGGATCTAACCCATCACCGGCAGGTTATCTATGTGCACATGGTCTGATAATATACTCTATCAGCTAGGTATCCTGTGAACTCATCAATCATGACTAACAAGAAAACATGATTCATCAAGGAAGTGCAATTAATACCCAGGACCTCAAGGCACGCAGATCGCCGCCCACGCGCACCAAAGAGGACAAAACCCAATGGGAGGGACCACCCTCACCAAAAAGGCGCCTTTTTAGTTTGGGTGGGCCTTCGAACCATAGGGTTTTGTCTTCTTTGGTGAGCGCGAGCAGCATTGACGTGCCTTGAACTCGGGACCTCAAGGTTTTGTTGGTCTCAAGGAACCACGCCTCTAACCACAAAACCCAATGGGAGGGACCACCCTCACCAGGATATTATTATTATTATTATATATATATAACAATACGATTAAAATTAATTTATTAGTTGCCAAAGTGCCAAATTAAAATTTGAATGTGTGGTCATATAATTTGTGTATTTTATGAAATGCTAATATGAAAATTTTATTAAGAGATAGAAATTAAGGACTTTATCCAAAAGTAAATCAATGTTATATAATTAATAAATATAAAGGAGTAAAGTTATATACTCTTGTCACATATATATAATTATCCAAAGATGTTATATGTACTTGATGAAGTTTATTTAATTTTCTTATAAAGTTTAAATAGCATTCTAATAATAATGATGATATGTATTATTGTGTTTACCCAAAGGAAACCTGCAATATATTTAGTGTATGTGCTTCCTATCTGAATATGTTAATTAGTGAGTGTTTATATGTTTGCAATTATTAGCTTTCACTCTTAAGCTTCTTCACTAGTGTGAATTTCTCTAAATGGAGCAAACAAGTCACTTTCTATTTAAGTTCTTTAATTGGATCTTGACTTAGTGCTGGAGAGGATAAGCCTTCTGACCTTAATGATACTAGTATAGAGGCTAAAAAGGCACACTATAAGGCATGGGTAAGGTCTAATAGATTATGCTTGAATTTTATGCAAATGACAATTGCCAACAACATTAAGTTTACTATTCCTAACACTGAAAATCACAATGTTAAAAATTTTCTTAAGCTTGTAGAAGATAAGTTCCGTTCTTTATAAGGCACTTGTAGGGACACTTATGACTAAACTCATGACCATGAAGTTTGATGGGCCAAAAAGTATGCAACAACATGTCCTTGATATGACTAATATCACAGCAAGACTTAAGACATTGGATATGGTTGTGCAAGATTCCTTCTTAGTGTAGTTTATCATGAACTCACTTTTTACTGAATATTAACCGTTCCACATCAATTATAACACATTAAATGGTAAATGGAATATTGATGAAATGTCCAACAAGCTTTTTTGATGGGTGTCGAATCTGCCAAAAATAAAATCTACTCCTAGAAAATCAATTAAATTGTAGCTAGAGCAAGTAGAGTCGTATCCACAGAGACTAGAGATTACTCAATCTTATTGACAAACAGGGAATCAAGAACGAGGAAATAAAAAGGGAGTTTCGTAATTGATGAGTAAAAATACTAAATTTAATAAATGGCAAGCAAATAAATTTAAATTGAAAAGAAATAAGATTAATAGTATCTAACAAGGTAATCTCATTCAAGTTCTAAGGCTGATCATTGAAACAAAGAATAAATCCAAATCCCACAATAGATTGGTTATGATTATTGAAAAGCTTCTAATAATCTAATCCTTCCTTAATTTTAGATTAGCTGGACACGCGCCTATGACTGATCCCTTATTGACGAACAATCTGACACGTGCCTAGGATTTAATTCGCTAATAGCTTTAAGAATTAGAAAGACCCAACCCTAATCAGCAAGATCAACAAACGTGATTGTTTAAATCAGATTATTCATTCTCATAATATAACATGAAAATTATATTACCTACCACTGTCATAAAGATTAACTAGACAATTATGGATCTAGAAATCTTGATTGGCTAATTACAACCCTGCCAATTGCACAACGAGCTCTTATTGCAACAACCAACAAGATAATAATATCAATAAAACAAAGAATGAATAAATACTACAGAATTTCAAGGATAAAAATTAAGTTTAGATCTCACAACTCATATGAACTTGAACTCGATTAACCCTTACTAGACTAAAGTAGGTTTAGCCACTCATGGTTATACAAAACTTGCAAAATAAGAAATAAGAGAGACTTTAATTTCCTGGCAATCGACCTCCTCTTTTCATCTCCTACTGACACCTTTTTATAGGTCTTTTAAGAGAGAGAAAAATAGGCTCAAGACTAGCATCTCTAACTTCCCTCACTAATCCCAAAAAATCTTCCCTTCCAGATCAGGGAAATATTAAAATTAAAAACTCAGTCGTGTCTTCAACTTTGTAACGGACATTCATTTACGCGTGACCTTAAGCCATGGGCACGACTTACTGCCCAGAATCTGAAGTCAATCCAAAAATTGCAGATAAGCAGTTACAGCTCAAAACTTAAAGCAACAACAACCAAAATATCTCCAATTTGGCTCGATTGTCATCTCCTGCCCAAAATACATAAAACTAAATAAATTTCACCCTTTCCACATGAATTTTTACCCAAAACATCAACAAAATCATTAATATAATTAGCAAATATTCACACCATCAGTCCAGTAAGCTTATTTAGGAGGAAACGAGATTAAAGAAATAAGGAGTTCATTCTATTAACCTAATGGGTCAAGGAGCTCGAAAGAAATTCAAACCAAAAGCCATGAATTATAAGAAGAAAGAACTTGCTAAAGTTCCACAGGTTGTTGATGGTGAAAGGAAGAGACAAAAGTTAGATGAATGTCACTTCTGCAAGAAAGAAGGACATTATCATAAAGATTGCCTAAAGCGTAAGGCTTGGTTCAAAAAGAAAGGTATACATTATGTTTCTATACGTAATAAATCTTATCTGAAGTTCCTTTTACTACTTGGTGGTTTGATTCTAGTGCCACTACTCATATTTCCAATATTATGTAGGGATTCCTTACAATCCAAACCAAAAGCCCAACTAGTAACTTTTTGTTTATGAGGAACCCAATGAAGGCCCCAGTTGAAGGTATAGGGACTTACAGGCTGATATTAGATACTGGACTTCCCTTTGATCTAATGAACACTCTTAATGTACCTTTAATTTTTACAAATTTAATTTCTGTTTCTGGACTTGATGCTAGTGGATTAAGGGTGGACATGGTTGTTTCAATTTGTATAAGAATAATTCCTTTGTTGGTTATGGAATGCTTATGGATGGTTTATATAAATTGAAACTTCATGATGTTTTTTCCAAATCCATATTTATTATTAATCATAATGTTGGAATGAAACATAGTTTGAAGAATGAATATTTTGCTTACTTGTGGCATAAATGTTTGGGTCATATATCCAAAGAAAGGTTAAAAAGATTAGCAAAGTATAGGATTCTATCGAATCTAGATTTTACTGATCTTGGCTTATGTGTGGAATGCATTAAAGGCAACCAAACCAACCATAGCAAGAAAGGAGCCATGAGAAGCAGTCAGCTTCTTGAAATAATACACACCGACATTTGTGGACCTTTTAACACTGTCATTTAATGAAGAAAAATACTTCACCTTTATAGATGATTTTTCACGATATGAATATATCTATTTGTTGCATGAAAAATCTTAAGCTGTAAATACCCTTGAGGTGTTTGTAAAGGAAGTTGAGAGGCAATTAGATAAAAAAGTGAAAATTATAAGATCTAATAGAGGTTGTGAGTATTATGGAAAGTATGATGAATTTAGACAGTGTCTTGGTTCGTTTGCTAAGTTCTTCGAAATTCATAACATATGTGCATAGTAAACTATGTTAGGCACACCACAATAAAATGATGTAGCATAAAGGAGAAATAGAAAACTAATGGATATGATTAGGAGTATGATAAGTAATTCCTTATTAACCAAAAGTTTGTGAATGTATTCACATAAAATTGCTGTGTATCTGCAAAACAAGGTTCTTAGTAAGGCAGTTCCTAAAACTCCTTTCAAGTTATGGACTGAAAGGAAACCTAGTTTGAGACACTTATATGTTTGGAGTTGTCTAGTAGAAGCATGAATTTATAATCCATATGAAAAATTTGGATTATCGAATACTTAGTGGTTACTTTATTCGTTATCTAGAGAAATCCAAAGGGTACAAGTTTTACTGTTTGAACCATAGTTCTGAATTGTTGAAACAGTCAATGCCAAAATTTTAAAGAATTGTGAGGATAGTGAGAGTGCTAAAAATCAAGTTGTAGATATTAAAGAAATAAGGGTTGATGTTCCATTACCCATAAATGTTCTTAAACCCACAACCACAACAAATGTTGTTCCTACTTTGGAAGATCAAAACAATCAAGAACAACATTTGGATAATGAAGTAGCACCCCATAAAGAACCTAACTTACTACCAACTCAGGCAAATGAACCAGTTAGTATAGCTTTAAATAAACCTATAAGGGTTAAAAGGTCAGTTATTTATGATGATTAGGTGGTTTATTTGCAAGAGTCAAATTTTGATTATGTCGTTAATAATGATCCTTTTTCGTTTTCACATAGGTAGTAATGAGTTTAAAAGTTGGATTGATGCTATGAAAGAAGAGTTGAAATCAATAGCTCAAAACAATATTTGAGATCTTGTAGACTTACCAGAAGGTTCTAAATGAGTTGGTTATAAATGGGTCTTTAAGATCAAATGCAACTCGAATGGCAATGTTGAAAGATATAAAGTTAGACTTGTTGCTAAAGGCTACACTCAAAAGATGACATTGATTATAAGAAGACTTTTTCACCTGTCTCAAAGAAAGATTCATTAAGAATAATGTTAGCATTAGTTTCTCAATTTGATTTAGAGATACATTAAATGGATGTGAAAATAATCTTTCTGAATGGGGATCTTGAGGAGGAAGTTTATAAGGAACAACCTGAAGGTTTTTCTATTGAAGGTGAAAAAAGTATGGTGTGTAAATTGAAGAAGTCAATATGTGGACTTAAGCAAGCTTCTTGACAATGGTATATTAAGTTCAATAATACCATTACTTCTTTTGGTTTTGAGGAAGTCACTGTTGATTGTTGTATTTATCATAAGATTAGTGAGAGTAAGTTTATATTTCTAGTTCTATATGTTAATGACGTTTTTCTTGCTGCTAATGACTTGGGTTTATTGCATAAGATTAAATAATTTCTTTCTAAGAATTTTTAAATGAAAGACATGAGAGAGACATCCTATGTGATTGAAATTTCAATATTTCTTAAAAGATCATAAGATTGATTAGGATTGTTTCAGAAAGTCTATATTGAAAAAATTCTTGAGAAATTTAACATGAGCAAGTGCTCAGCAGGTGTATTCCCTATTCAAAAGGGAGATAAGTTTAATCTTATGCAATGTCCAAAGAATGATGTGAAACGTAAGAAAATAGAAATGATTCCATATGCTTCTATTGTAGGCAGTTTGTTGTATCTATAAAATTGTATTAGACTCGACATCAGTTTTGTAGTAGGGATGTTGGGTAGATATCAAAGTAATCCTAGTGTTGATCATTAGAAAGCTGCAAAGAAAGTGTTAAGATATCTTCAAGGAACAAAGGATTACATGCTCACTTATAAGAGGTTTGATCATTTAAAAGTGATTGGATATTCATATTCAAATTTTGCCGGATGTTTGATAGTAAAAACTCAACGTTTGACTATTTGTTCCTATTAGTTGAAGGAGCAATCTCATAGAAGAGTGCCAAATAGTCTATCATTGCTTCATCCATTACGAAAGTGGAATTTGTAGCTTATTATGAGGCTACAATTCATGCATTATGGCTGCGAACTTTATTTCAGGACTTAGGGTTGTCGATAGAATAAGCAAGTCGCTGAAAATTTATTGCGATAATTCTATAGCAATTTTCTTCTCTATAAATGACAAATACTCCAAAGGCGCAAAACACATGGAATTAAAGTATTTTGTTATTAAAGAGGAGGTTCCGAAGCAAAGAGTGCATATAGAATATATTATGATGGATCTCATGGTTGCAGATTCTTTAACTAAGGGATTACAACCAAAGACATTAAAAGAATATGTGGTTAGGATGGGTCTTGGTTGTATTGATGATTGATAATAATGTTTGATGATAATGTTTTAACACTCTTGAGCTTAATAATAATATGTTTCTGAATTTATATTTCTTATTCATTATGTTTATGTATATATAATTGTTTGAATAAGAAATTTGTATGTATTTTCATAACAAGTATGTAGATTGTATGTTGTTTATATATAACTTATAAACCTAAGCATAATAAGTTCTTAATGTAGTGATATATGAGAGGGAGTATACGACTATACTACGTATGATCACTATAACCCACATTGTGTGATTTGTTATATTAAGGTACTTATGTTGTTAAGTTTATAAGATTTAATTTTTGCTAACCTTATGTTGTACTATTAAATGTAATGATGAAACATCCGGCCAAGTGGGAGAATGTAAAAAATATATGGCCTAATGTTATCACCTATATTTTTGTAGGCCTATATTAAACTTGGTTTAGGGTTTTCTTAACTTAATAGTATGTTAAATCTTGACGTTAATTTAGTGTTTGATGGATATACAAGATTTAATCTCAACTGAGAAGTGTATAAACTAGTCCTCTCTCTTCCCTAATTAAGTAAAGACAAAACAAATATAGAATATACATATTTGGCTATCCATTAAGTTGTCGTACGGAAAGAGAGTTAAGAGAGAGAAACTAGTTTGTAATTGTTAAAAGTTTTCTATCGACATCATGAAAAATTCCGCTTAAGGTAAGTGATTTATTCACTCCATCTATGTGTTATTATTATATTCAAGATCTGAATGAGTATGAATACTTTACGTATGATTCATGATTTATGTAAGATTTAAGTCTTTGATATTTGAATAATTTAGAACGAAAACTTGCAGAGGAGACATTACACATGGCAAACTCTAAATCATTCACCAGGATCCTCAAATCCTGCATTTCTTTTTTATGTCACAGAAGATTTGACTTGTATCAAAAGTTCCTAAAGGACCGAACCTTAAATACTAATCCTCAAGTCTAACATGATGATTTAGAATGGAATTCTGGCTTGGATTGTAGTAGTTGAGGAGGGATGCAAGAATTTGGTTTGATCTACTGAAAATTATACAAGTGATCATCCCTTTTGCCCTTATAGCCATTAATATGCCTGCACCTAGACAACTCTAGAAGAGTTCTTTCATTAGCTACCGCATTGATTCTGCACATGTAGTTGAGGCCCACTAGAAGTTCTGTTATTACAGCTTCAGTCTTTGCTTGGTTGGCAAAATGGAGGGTCTGTACCAGAAGCACATTTGTTCCAAGCTCCTCCTGTTTTCTCTCGAAATTACGTTCAGCTTGCCATCGTATTGTGTTAAGCGCCAGTGGCAACAACCAATCTAGTATCCTTGCAAGAGCTAAACTCCATTCTGTTGCTAGGGAACCATTGTGGACTGAAGGAGCAAGAGATTTAGCATATATCTTGAGCCTGGACCTCAAAGAAGCCCTCAAAGTTGACGGTAACATATCGTATAGATCGCTACGAGTATCTGAGTCAATTGTGTCCGGCGATGAAGCTCGTCTCTGGATTATTAAGATCAAGTTTGCATAGTGGAAAGCCAATGCAGCATCACCTAGAGTAGAAAATGGGGCAACAAACATCCGTTTCTTCGAACTTAAGATGGCTAATTTACCATAGATTTTGTTGCTGAAATTAACAGATCCCAAACTTGCATGTTCAGCTTCAAAACTTTTAAAATAGTCACCCAGGATCCTCATGGGACCGCCAACTGATGACTTGCACTTTTGCACGAAGGTATGATCATTTTCACTAGCCATACATCCTTTGAAAGGTCCGGTACAACCCGTTCGTCTTTTCTTCATAAGATTGTGCTTCCAGTCAAGTGTGGAGAACGGCTGCAGAAGCTTTTGCTGCCTGTTGAATGCATTAGTCATCTCAGCACCAAATTCTGACATCAAGTTTGATTTCCCCAGGCCTAGATGTCCTGGAGACGAACCATACAACATATGGTCTGAAGGATGTATTGTAGGGTGCATGAAAACAGAGAAAGAATGGGACCGAGCAAGACAATCGAAATTCATCTGTCGGCATTCGGTGTTCCGCTCCACTATTGACAGATGATTAATCTCAAAGGCATGTTTGATTCTCTCTAATATTGTCAATAGAGATCTTGCCAAAAGCCTGACAACATAATCATATGTTCGAACCCACGGAGACATCTCTTGAAGACATGTTACCGTGTGGCGCTGAAGTATTAACCTCTGCTGAGCATCAAGCAATTTCCATTTGTCTATGCTCACATTGCCCTGCGTTCTCCTAAATGTTCTTTCAAGCTCTGTGAGAACTTCCAGCTCATCCGACAATTGCTTTGTAAATGCTATGAATCTCTCCATTTTCTTAACTTTCCTTTCCATTTTCTTCAATCTATAACTCCACCCTGACCACTGAAGATAATTCTGAATTGGGTCATCTACAAAATCTCCAAAACCACGAAAAAGAGGGTCGGAGCACTTGATCCCATACATTCCCACAGATCTGGCAACGAGTACCAAATTCTCCAGGATCTCGTTTAGAGCAAGTTCCATAAGGTAATTACTGTCATGTGAAACAAGCGTTCTAATCCCAACTGAATTTACAACTTCCTCCCTCAATTTGCACATCCCAGCATCAGTCATGTAATGCCATATATTAACGATCTTCGACATCAAACTCACAACTTCAAACGCCACAATTCCAATATTCACCTTTTCGGTTACGGGGATGCCCTTCCCTGAATTTTTCCACAAAATTGCAAACCGTGAGTCTGTCACCATCTCCTTTCTCATCAGAGTACATATGCCACGAACAAGATCTAATGACTGATCTCAATGTATCTTGTGAACCCTGCGCATGAAATTATGAAAAATCAAAACATGGATAAGATTACCGAATCTGCAAAAGTTCAACCAGATCATAGAATTGTCTTTCTCATCCAAATTTAGTAGGAACAACCAAACATGAAACATAATACCATCCAAGGATTTGAATATTACATAAGCAATTCTGCTATATATTATATAACTTATGTTCAAGGTAACAAAAGAAAAAAAATCATTGACAATTTGCCCTTAAGTAGAGATAGTTAAGTACATAAATAAAGATTTTGAGTCTTGAACTATCAACGTTACCTATTTGTGTAGCTACTTCAATTCAAAAACTCTTTTTTGTTTTTGGTTTCTTCCATTTCCTTTTTCTTCTTTTGGCAATATGCATGTGAAAAGTGAAAACACAACTCGACCGAAAATTCACAGGTGAAAACAGAGGCTGCCCACCTAATCAAACGATATCATTAGTTGATAGCATCTCAAATCTACGGAGATCTCAAAACACATATCGAACTTTCTCAAACATAGAACAGCGATGCACAAATGGAACAAGGGAAACCAAGTACAAGCAGCACTCCCGTAAACACAGGTAGGTTGTCGGGACATGAAAATCCCACGTAAACTTACTGTTACAATGTGAAATGAAGCAACGTCGGAGAGAGGAGGAATGAAGTTGCGCAAGATCGAGCCTCCACAAGCCAGTGGGGAAATATATATTAGGAACAGAAAACTACGGGAGAATCCAAAACAGTTCACTGGAGAGATTAACAATAGGACAAAACCATCGTCATAACGACAAACTGGCATTTCGAGTAGCTCGATGTCAAAGGCGTTAGAATTAGTTGGTGTGATGCAAATGCTCGACATCAATTCACTTGGGGCCTTTGGTTGTATCTTCCGAATGATTACGCGCCAAAGCAAACTAGCTTGCAACTCTTCTCATTTTTTTGCTATTTCATTTAACACATATATAAATGCACACATCACTGTTATAAGGAAAAAAAATTCCCATTATTAATTTTGCCAGAAACAAATCCCTTCACTCCAACCAACAAGAAGTTCATGTTCATGCATACTTTGGGTCAAGCATGAATATTATATTTGAACGGACACCCCAAGATATCGACGACTACGAATGCTTCAGGCAATCAGAAACGTACACAAAAGCAACTTTCAAATAGAAATTGTAAACCTGAAGCAAGTTGATAATTTGTTAGGAATACAAAACCGGACATATATTATTACAAGCGACCAAAGCAATAAAATCTGAATATTGCAAAAAAATTCCCATTGTGGTCTGATGGTAACTATGGGTTTTTTTTTTGGTCCTTTCCTATTCCGTTAAAATCATTACATGTATGGTTTGGGTGGGTTCCGAAGCCCACAGAAGAGTAGCCCCCGCATATGGATCTGC
>JANIHZ010000005.1:65069976-65080434 GCA_027478365.1 Erythroxylum rufum | reverse complement strand
AATCGTAATAATAATTAATAATGATAATAACAATAACAATAATAATAATATTAATAATAATTAATATTATTTATAATAATAATAATAATAACATAATTCAAAATTGTACAATTATAAAATAATCAATGAATTACATCTATTATTCTTATTATACTACAGGGGCATTTCCGTCATTAATACTATTTTCTGTTCTGTCCCTGGCAACCAAACACATTTTGTACTCAGGACGAAGACAAAAATCTCTGTTCTGTCCAACGCAACCAAACATCTTACTGTCTTCAATTCTTGTTCTGTCCCGTCCTGTCCTGCCCAGTCATATCCCGTCCCTATCTACTGAAGACGCTAACCAAACGCTGCGTAAGTTTCTTACATCATTTGACTTCCAGTCTTAGTCCTTGCAAAACGTGCACATCTGTAGTTGTACAGATATAAAAACCTCAATACTATGGATGTGGCATTGTCTTGTTTCACAACATAAGCCCATCCTACTTTCCGGTGATTCTTAATGAAATCCCAAGGATACAGACCCATGATTGGCTCCATATAGTTGATTCAGAATTAGTCCAATCTCTTTGCTTAATTCCCATGTAACCGGTTAGGTGAAATTTGTTTTATATTGATGACATTCCTAATTTAGCTAACGTTCAACTTCTTAAATAATTTAATAGACTCGACCACCCTCGAGAGCGTCGGTGAAATATTTCATGGAGTAGAAAGATACATCCTGTCAGAATCGATTTGCTAGGACTTGGCATTTCTTGAAGCAGAAGGAGCAGTCTGCTATCAATGGTGGATGAACCTAACACGTGTCTCAATTTGTTATGACCCTCCACCTCATGTGCACAGTGAACAATCATGAAACCTTATTATTGAAGACCAAGAAATTCGAGCAACTGGCCTTTGCATATGGTGGATGACAGCAACACAATTGAACTTTGCTAGGGGAAATCGTAACTCTTTCTGCTTTCATGTTTCTTTTAATTATAAATTCATATCGTGTATAGTTTTACTTATTTTAAAAATAATAAAATTATAATATAATCCTACATTTTTCACCTTACATAATATCGGTTGTAGTTTCTTGTGTAAGTCCCTATATTAAATTAGTCAGAATCGCTTGCTTACTTCGATTCCATACACTATATTGTGTTGTCGGGAGAAATTTAAGGTATCTGAATAATTAATTAATTAAACCTTCCTATTATGCATTTGGTGTCAGTTCCAAGCTAAATTTGTGGTTAACTGTTATCGGACCACTGGTCAGAATCTAGTTAAAAGACAAGTAATTGATTAGGCAGTATTAAACAAAACAAACATGATTCAATAACTACGTCTTAATCATGTAGAAAGGGAAGTGTGATGTTTAGCTAGAAAACCAACTCAGTTAACCAGTTTACGGACAATTTGCAGTAAGGTAGACCCAGAAAAGATTCATTCCAGCCTCGTATAATGAAGGGATTAAAGTGAAAAACAGACTTTAACTTAGTTTAAATAAATTAATATTAAATTATTTTGAATTTTTTAATTTAGATTTTTTTTGTGTCTCTTTTTTTATATTTAACTCAGAAAGAGAAATAACCAAAAAACACAATTAAAAATATAAATTATTTTACTTTACTCCACTAAATAACATGCTAATTTAGCATATTGAAAGCTAAAACATAATAAATACTAATTGAAAATATATACGTTATATGTAAGAGTTTTAACTAAAATATTTGCAATTAATCTGAGTATAATAATTAACTTTTCCCAGGTTAAGCGATTCCGTAAGCCATGTCATAATCAAAGAGGAAAAAAATAGTATACTTGGTCAAGCCAAAAAGGATTACAGCATAAGATTCGCAGTGGGTTAATCGGTTGATGGAAGCCTTCTATCGCAGTCACAAGCTGCAAGGTAGGAGTGGTAAAGGGGAATCCTTGAAATGACTCCATAAATGCTCAATCAAGTTAGCTTCTGATTAGTTTGACGAAATAAGAAGTAAAAAAGAAAAAGAAAGAAGAAAGGAAGAGGATAAGTTTTCGTATGTCCATCTCTTGCAAGTTGGCTTAATAACAAAGTAAAACGAACATGAGTTTGTAAATCAGGGTAAGTGCATACGTTACGGTATTTAAGTCAATTGTTCCACGAAAATCAACTATTGTAAATCATGTGTTCCATGAAACAAAAACCTAAGTGAGAAAGAAAAGTTGAGGAATCCGACGCTTAGGTCCCCCCCTAACTCATTCATATAATAACTTATGACATATGCTTCCATATACAAGTCTTAATTAGACTCGATCTACCCACCAGATAACTACTTGATCCATTATATAGTAATGATTTGTTTGATCTTAGTACCTTTCTAGTTATTATATTGATTATATTAGTGATCAAATCAATTAAACCCGTTGGCTAGGTTAAGTGATTTTGACTATTAATATGAATGTTCTGAACTGAGTTGCTTTTGACAAGATAATAATAATATTATATTGGCATGTCTTTCGAACGTTAGTTGTATAAGACTAAGACTTGAGAGAACCCAGCTCAGATGCTTAGTTGGATAGAATTGGTGGTCATATAAGAGCCTGTGAACTTCAAAATGTCTAATCCAAATTATAAATAACTAATGAATATGAGTTGATTCATTAATAAACAAAATTAAAATAATTTATTCAATCATAATTGAAAATTTTAATGAGATATTCAAATTTTTATTAAGAAACATACATGTTTTAGTGAATCCATTTCGAATAATCTTTTTTCTGAAGGATTGAAAAGAAAGTAAAAAATGGCATGCCTTAAATGATAAACTTAAGAAATACGTGAAAAACAAGTAAGAGCAAAAGATGAGCTGTAAAAGGTATCGTGTCTAGTTCAAAACGAACATCCATATTTGAAGTATTTTGAGAGACAAGTATTAAAAAGCTTCACAAGTAGTTCATTGACTGGAGAGCAAATCTGGACAGGTCTAGGAGACAAGTTAGATGGTACATCATTTCAACGTTCATCATTGGCCCTGGCCACCCTTCAACTCTTTCTCTAGTGTATTCTTTGGCTTAATACTTTTAGCATCTATTAATTAATTCGAGAAAGGGACTAACCTTGTAATTAAGTGAACAACAACGAATATATAATTATACATTCATGTAGCATTCGATACCTAAAGCGGTAGGAAATAGTATAGTTTTGAATAGACAAATCTGATATTATTACTCGTATTCTCTTTTATTTTAAGGCATGCCAACAACTTCAGTTGGTCTACTTGTTCTTCTTTTCGAAAAGAATTACAGTATAGAAACAAAATAGAAAGCAAAAGCTGATAACAGTTGTCTTATGCTCACCAAGTACGTAGTTGTACCATACATGTGCGATGAAAAATTGATCGAGTAAATTGAAAAAAGGTAAAAGAGAAAGAAAGGAACACAAGATGCGATGTGTTTTAGGCGTGTATGTGACAATTTTCAAACTTAATTACACATAGATGAAGAAAGAACGATATGCTAGCTGTTGGTTTAGACTTTAGAGTACGATTGATTTGTTATTGACCAACTTAGCAGGCATTAGGTGTTGACTAAGAAACAATTAGAGAGTATTGGGCAAGCTTAGGTTTTAACTGAACAAGTTAAATTTAATTAGTTCAAATGTATAGTTTGCACAAGGCCACCAAGAAAATCTTCAATCATCATCAGTCCATAAGAGCATACGGAGAACAATAACCAAATCAATCTAAATGTACTGTATAGACATCTTAGTATTACTTTGGAAACTCAACGTGTTATTATCGCTTAATTTAATAATTATATTCTCACCATTCATTAACTATGGATTGAACTATATCGCTAAAAACCATTTCATTGCAAAGAACGGATTATAGAAGAATACAAGTCATTATATTGGAGACATAGTTTCCACAATTATATCGTATATTTCTCTTTATTTATGCTATAAGATCCATACGGATCCAGCTGAATTAACGAAGAAGGGTAGACATAGGCTAGATCGAGTTTGGCTCCAAACTCAAATAATTGATTCCATTGGTCAATCCGAAATAATTGGATTTATTTTATCAACAATTTGTTATTAATTCCAATTCCAATGCAATTTTAATTCAAATAATTGTTTTTTGAAAGTTCTAGTCAAAATTAAAAAGGGTTTTGCTACTTTGAATCTAATTATATTTCTAATAGATCATATAGTGGTTAGAGTATATCTATAGTGAACGTATCAATGGGAAGAATACAAAGAAGAATCGATTTGCCACCGTCACTATTCACTAGGCATTTATGACTGGTCACTTTACATGCGTAACTTACGTGTCTAGGCCTTTATACGCTCATCTAAAGTCTTTTCTTCCAAAAAAAAAACACGACACGTGTGAAAGCTTCTACCACCTTTTTGTTAAACAAACAAAAAACAAGAATAAAAGAAAAGAGAAAAGAGAAAAACACAATACTTTTTTCAATGTCTAGTTTGAAAAAAACGATATCTATATGACCATTGATTTTGATCCAGCTAAGGTGCTTTTTTCCTTGTAAGATAACAATAAACAACAAGGCTCTTTAATGTTTTTTTAAGGCAAATAGTTTTCAAAATGAAAGATGTATTGCAATTAAACTAAATATAGGTAGGAAATATGTTAAAAATGATTATTTTTATTTAAAATAAAGATGTATATTCTCAATGGGTGGAAAATAATAAATATATTTGAAATTTCATAAATAAAATAAATCTAGTGATGAATAAGTTACGGGGTCGACACTATTTACATTTTTTTGCAATTGTTAGATGTAAACATGAATTTAAGATGTTTAAAGGGTCACATATGTGTGTGTGTGAGCGTGTGCGTGTATGTTTGTGTTTGTGTCTGCATGTATGTGTGTGCATATGTGAAAGAAGATAATTAGGAAAAGAAGAAGAAGAAGAACACATATGTCTTTAGGAAATAACATCTCTTAGAGAAAAAGCATTCAAGATGAAAGTTAATTCATTCTCGATGATGTCTAGCTTCTTTAAATCTTTGAAAGCATTCAAGACGAAGGTTAATTCATTTTCGATGATGTCTAGCTTCTTTAAATCTTTGAAATCATCTAAAAACATAGAAACTCATCCTAAATGAACCTCCTATGGGGTTGAAAGGTACGAATGGCACGACTAACGGTGGATCAAGTAAGGATATGATGTTAGGTCCTCCATTAAAAGGTCAGGAAAAATTGGTAACGGTAGAAGCTATCATGACCCCAAATAACCAAGTCACGATGGACTCTACCTTTTAGGAATAGCCTCTTAATGGTTTTTCAACCAACCCTAACTTTAAGGTTTCAGTTCCTTTGAAAATTGCTCGATGATTAAACATGTTAGACAAGCAATTGAAACCAATACACATAGTGTTTGCAAATGGAATTAGAATAGCTTTCACTTTGTCTATAAACTTCATGCCCAATACTACTTGTAATTCATCCATAAGAACAATAGAAAAATCTATAAAATCATACCACTCACCAATACGTATCTTCACATTCTTCATCACACTATACATATTTTTAACCTCCGAGTTCACTGTCTTGATCCAACCATTGGTTAGCGTGTACTTTATGCCTAACCGTTTGGCTTCTTCTTCCTTTATAAAATTGTTCATAGCACTAGTATCTACCAAAGCTCTCGTAACTTGTCCACCAATCTTCGTGTGTACGAACAATCTCCCTTTCTTCCCATTTTTTGGGAAAAATTTGGAATTGATGGCATGAAGGACTTCTAAGGATCTGCACCTTCCTTTTGTTGACTTTGAGGTTTCTTCTTCATCAGGGGAAGCTTTTGAGCAATTTTTTTAGTAGTCACCTAACTTTTAGAGGTATGAATCTAGCTTACATTTTTTATATGAAAAATGAGTATCTAAGGAAAATCCATTTGTGGGTTAAATTTACAAATCTACCAATGAAATGTTAGGGGATGGACTCTCTTAGTCATATTGTGAGTGTACTTGGAACACCTTTATTCGCTAATAAATGTATCACTCAACAGTCTATGGTCTCATATGCATGAGTGTTGGTGAAAATAGATGTAACTAAACCTATACATGAATTCATTCATATTGAGGAGGTGTAATAGAGAGGTTTCCATTCCAATATCACTTTTTCCTTCTTACGTTTCCATTCCAATATCATTTTTGCTTCCTTATTACATTATTAAAGACAAGAGGTTTCTATTCCAATTTCACTTTTTGTTTCCTTATTACACTATTAAGGACAAGAGTTTTCCATTCCAATATCACTTTCTGCTTTCTCATTACACTATAGGGGACTCTATTACCAAAAGTGCCTTAAAGTTGGGCATGATTGCTTCTTGATTGTCATCATCAAAAATCTTTGACTCCACTTAGAGGTAAAAGCCTAAAAAGAAGAAAAGTGTAATTCAATTTTGGACCATTAAAAATAAGCTAGTGTAACAACCTAATGGAAACAAAATGAGACTTATAAAGAGAAAGATCATTAAAAAAAACAAACAGCTCATGACTAATGAAGAAGAATGGACTAAAGTACAAAGGAAATGTTCTTTTAGGCCTCCTAGGCAAGCAACAATAATCATTGACACCTTAAAGGTGAGAAATGCATTTAACCACTTAGAGGAGGACCCTATCATATAATGCATTACCTATTTAAGAAATAAGGTTCAAGTAATTGAACTTCATAAAAGGACATCTCAATCTGGGTTGATAGGAGATTCTTATTTCCTTTTTCTTTATAATGCATCTGGTAGTTTCGAATAATATAGGGCTTCATAAAACCTTCAAGATGAAAGAGATGAGACTTTTTCTATCTAATGTGGTGGATATCAATGTGTTAAAGGTGCATGGATGTTTCATTCTTTCTATTTAGATTATAAATCTCGTGATTTCTTTTGCAATTTTATTGTCATTTATAGGAGTAATGATTTAGAGGAGAGGTAGGCATTGTGGAAATATTTAGATTGTTTAAAGCCCTTAGCTTTTTAGAGGTGACTTTAACAATGAGATACATGTTAAAGATTGTATTAATGATGCCCTTTTCTTAGAGTCTAATATTAAACCTTTGGAACTTTATATTCAATTTGCTTTCCTAATGGAGTTAAATGTTATGGGTTTTTACTATACTCAAATAAATAATAGGCAAAGAGTAGGATTTTTAGCAAAATAGATAAAACAATGGCAAATGGAGAGTGGATGTCTTCTTATGGTGACCTTTATGCAAAAATCATAGTTCCAAATTGCTCTGATCACTCTCCTATTTCTTTGCATTAACATTTTGTATCCTCTAAAATCTCCATTTAGGATTCTCAATTTTATGACTAACCATGCATAATTCATGTATATTAGAGACGACTTGGAAGGATAATTTTGCAAGGAATAAATGGTGTCAGTTTTAGATGAAGCTAAAAAAGATCAAATTGAGCTTGAAACAACTTAATAGAAGGGAAGTTGATTATGTTACGCACATGGCCAACCTAACTAGAAAGAAGATTGATGAGGTACAAACAACTCTATGAAGTGATATATATAACTAGTTTCTCCAACAACATAAAAGAATTTAATAGAAGAGTTGCATAAATAGAGTTATATAAGCATCTTTAGACATAAAAGTAGGATTAAATGGTTATAATTAGGGGATTAAAAATATGCTTATTTCTTTGCTGTCACAAAAGAAAGACAATTAAGAAATAAAATAGATGTTTTGTTCAATGCTAACAAAGTAAAGCAGAAAGGAAAAGTTGTTGAGCAAGAAGAGGTTTTATCTCTTTATAAAAAAAATGTTGGGTTATTCTACCTCTCAATTGCCAAAGGTGGATGCAACTATAATGCAACACAAGATAAAGCTCACACATATATAGCATATGATTTTATGTTGACTTGAACCTCAGGAAGATCTTTGATGCTTTGAAGATCCATTGAAGACTTTGAAGCTCTAGGTATTGATGAATTTAATGCTCTAATTTATAAAAAGCATGGCATGTTGTTAAAGAAGATCTATGTTGTGTTGTTATGGACTTCTTTAAATGTGGATGTTTACTAAAACAAGTTAATTGTACGATAATCACTCTTATACCAATGTACCTTAACTCTCTTGTACTAGACACCTTAGGCATATTTTATATTACACTATGCTTTATAAGGTCATCTTTAAGATCATCACTCATAAATTGCAAAAAGTTATTGATTACTTGATTAGTGAATCTCAATCAACTTTTATCTTAGGAGATTTATTGTGTATAATATACTATTAAGCCATGAAATAGTTACGGGGTACGCTGGAAAACACTTATCTCCTATTTGCATTATCAAAATAGATTTATAAAAAGCTCACAATTCAATAGATTGGCTTTTCATCAAGCAAGTTATAGAGTGTCTCAATTTCCTAATTGCTTTGTCAATTAGTTCATAAAGTGCATCACTACATTTTCTTAGTTTATTCTCTCAACGTTACTTTTGCTACTTGTAAAGGCATAAGACAAGGTGACGCTATACCATCTTGTTTTTTCATCCAATGGACTACCTATACATATGTGTGGCTCCTCTTTAAATGACAATATGAATGTCAATTTTCACCCAAAGTGTGCAAGATTGGGCATAACTTATATGTGCTTTGCAGATGATTTATTATTATGTTGTAAAGGTGACATTGAATTAGTTAGATTGTTAAATGCTTAATTTATGAAGTTCTTTGAGATTTCAGGTCATTATGCTAATATCTCTAAGAGCTTAGTGTACTTTGGTGGAGTTGATAAAGATACAAAAGCTGAAATTTTGGATATGCTTGGATAGACGTATGGAAGCATGTCATTTAAGTACTTTGGTGTGCCCTAGTCAACCAAAAAACTTATGGTCTAACAATGTTAGCCTCTTACCCATAAGATTGTAGCTAGGATAAAATCATGGACTTCTTAGTTTCTAACCTATACTGGAACTAGTTAAGTCAATCATTTTCAACTTATAAACATATTGGGCTCAATTGTTTTTTTCCCCTTAAAAGGATATAATTGGTTGTTACAAGAGCTTTATCTAGGTAGCTAAATCTAATATTTCCAAAAAGGCCTTGATTGCTTAGGAGAAGATGTGTTTGCCTAAGGTAGTTGAAGGATTAAATATTATTAACATCTATATTTGGAATTATACTGCCATTATGAAGCTATTATGTGCTTTGGCTACAAAGAAAGATAAGCTCTGGGTTAGATGGATATATACTTACTATATTAAAAAAAAAAAAGGTGATTGTTGGACTATGGCTATCCCTACATAGGCATCTTAGATGATTAGAAAGATCATCAATAGCAAAAAGCAAACTATGAATGCAGGGTTAGTGAATCTTGTTTCTAGTTATAATTTTTCCATCAAAATGATGTATATGAAGCGTAGAGGAGACTTCTCTAAATTTCAATGGTAAAAAATTTTGTGTAATAACCAAAGGATGCCTATTCACAAATTTATTTTATGGCTAGCATTACACAAAAGGCTTAATACTACAAATAGATTTATTAAAATGGGGATAAGATGCTCCTAAATCTATGTGATGTGTGGTAAAAAAAAGAGAGACAATTTCTCTTTTATTCTTTGAATGTAATTTTACTAAAATTGTTTTAGAACAATTACTAACATTGTTGTAAGTTTACAGGCTTGCATGCAAAAGGAGTTACGAGTGGAGGAGGGCGATACAAAATAGAGAGAAAAAGAACCCTAAGCATACCATTTATAGATGATATTAGCCTCTACATTATATAACATTTGGCTAGATAGAAATGCTTAAGCTTTTCATAAGCAAATTACCACAAAGAATGATGACAAAGAGAATCATCCAATAAGCTACATGCAAACTGCTTACTAACTATAACTTTATAGGGATGATTCAACTTTATAATTGGTATCCCTAGGCTATTGGAAGTGTTACATTCATGCACAAATTTATTTGAATGGAAGTAATTTTTGTTTTACTGTATCTAGTATGTCTAACATATGAAGCAGAGATATAACATTATCCTCCCTAAACAGAGATATAATATTATCCTCCCTATAAGGTGAGTGCTATTGACCACTAATGCTATATAACACCAAAATATTATAGCATTTTTAGAGTTATATCTAGGGAGAGTACCTGGTTCTTGTGTACTATCCTAAAAAAACTTTATACTCATCATTTTTTGGTAATTAATATAATTATTAATTTCCAAAAAAAGGCAACAGTTGAGAAATCTTCTTTGATATCTCCAACTAACTACTCTTTCCCTTTTATATAAATGTTATTCATTTTCTAATTCTCTTTATTAACTCTTTTTTTATTAGGTTCTTCTTATTCCTTAATGTAGTTTAAGCCACAGATTATTGGCTCCAAATATAAGCCTTTTTTAGTCTTGTTTTTATAGATAAAATTTCAATATTATGATTAAATTAAAGTTAATTCATATAGCACAAAAAATATTTTCTACTTTTTATTCTCATATGCAATTTTTGGTTA
>JANIHZ010000005.1:64940326-64950566 GCA_027478365.1 Erythroxylum rufum | reverse complement strand
TAAACAGTAAACTAGTAAAGTATACAGTACAACTGTATAATATATCAATATGAACTATTTTACAATTTTTAAAAATTTTAGAAATTATTTCATAAATTTAAAAAATTTTCTGAAACGATACTCGATACTGACCGATACCAATATAATTCCGTTTTAGAACTTAATCTAATACCAAACTCAGTACAGTATTCATATCATTGTTACCAACGTGTAAAACACGACCTGTGGGGTTGTAGCCGCCCAACCACTCGTCTTAACTGAACAACCTAATTTCTCCTGCGCCTTGACCGTACAATAACTTCCGGCCCACACGTACGTTGCAGAATCTTTTCCCTTTACATTTATTTTATAATATAGATAACCTCGTTTTTTGTTTTGTCGTTTGGCTTTTGTGCTTTCAAAAAGCTTCAGTTTTACTCAACGCATGCATAACGTGTTGTTCTGAATCGGAGCCTGTGTGGCGACACGTGTCAGAAGAATAACATAACCTGCTGATCGTGTGGTATTGGGAATGATGTCATGTGCAGTCACACGTCATGCACTGTGGGCCACGAAAACCTTTCGGTTCGCTTTAGCTTTTCCCAATGTTTTTTTTTGACTTCGTCCATTTATTCTTGGCACGTAATAGCTTTGCCTGCTTGATTCTTTTCAGCTTTGTCCAATGACAGAATTTTCAGCCGGTAACTTGACCGGAATCAACTAATATTTCATTTTTGTTATATTAATAAATTTGTTGAATAAGATAATAAACTAAATTTATATTGTTAATTTCAACTGTCTCGAACCAGTGAAATTAACAGAATTTATCTACCAAATGGATGCTACGTGAAACTATTTGTTGTTTTTTAAAGCTGAAGTATAACAAGTGAATAGAAGTGAAGTAAAAGATGTTTTTATTATAGAACACATTCATTTATTGACAGCAACAAAGTTCATTATATAGAGTTTAAATGTAATAGAAAATTTTATTTATTTACTAACTATCACAAGAATATCTCTAAACTGGTTCCTAAAATCAAGCACTAAATATTATAATCAAATTTATCTAATACTTAGTCAATTTGATAATTTATTTCGTAATAATCTATAAGCTTAAGGAATTTTCCAACAAACTCCTCCTTGCCTTAGGAGTTGTAAAGTTTTAATGTTAAAATAACTCATCCTCTTAATGTTGCTCAGTTGTTGTTTTTGCCTCTTCATTTCGTGAATTGCAAATCTTCTCCATATGCCTAATTTGTCCACATTTTCTGCATTTGATATCAGGTCTTTACCATCATTTTCTTTGTGGGTGATTTGTTTTTTCGCAATGTGGGTATGGTAGATATGAATCATCATTGTTTTTGTTATTGTTGTTGTTGTCGATCTTGTTGAAACTCTTGTTTTTGTCTCCTCCTGAATTTTTTTTCTTTTGCTAGCAGAGCACCTTCAATAGTTCCTTCTTCTCTCATCATTCTCCTTTGTTCTTGTGCCTGTAGTGCATTTATTAATTATGCCAAACACATGCTTGATAGATCCTTAGCTTCTTCCAATGCAAAAATTTTAGATTCATATTTTTTAGGTAAGGTTACAAGAACTTTTTGCACTATTCGTTCTTCAAAAAAATCCTTACCTAATAAGCTCACTTTGTTTACTATGCCGAGCAACTTGTCGGAGTATTCTTTAATGGTATCTGACTCTTTCATCTTCAGCATTTCAAATTCTCTGATCAAGTTGAGCACTTGCATGCTTTTTGTTCTTTCATTGCTTTGGTATACGTTTTTGAGGTAATCCCAAATATCTTTTGCCAACTCTAGATTCATAATTCTTGTGAATACGATGTTTGAAACAACAGAAAACAAGTAGGCTTTGGCTTTAGACTTCCTATTTTTCCTTTCTTTGTGCATCTTGATTTGAGTTATTATAGGATTTGTTGGTAATGGAGGCACTTAATAGTCTTCCTCCACAGCTTCCCAAACATCCATAGCATTAAGATGAGCTTTCATTCGAACAGTCCAAATTTGATAGTTTTCACCATTAAAAATTGGTGGTGCACCTTGAGACAGTTGTGTTTTAATCTCCATTGCTTGAAGATGGTTGTAATTCTTATTGTAATTCTGGGTTGTAAATCAAGTTTGTGTTTTGGTTTTACTTATCTCACAGGGCTCTCAAGACAAATGCTCTGATGCCATGTTGTTTTTTAAAGCTGAAGCATAATACATGAATAGAAGTGAGGGAAAAGATGTTTTTTTTTATAGGACACACTCATTTATTGGCAGCAACAAAGCTGAATATATAAAGCTTAAATGTAACAGAAAATCTTATTTATTTACTAACTATCACAAGAATCTTTCTAAACTGATTCCTAAAATCAAGCATTAAATATCATAATCAAATTTGCCTAAGACCTAATCAGTTTGACCATTTATTTCGTAATAATATGCAAGCCTAAGGAATTTTTTAACACCATTCAAGTTACAATCTTGGTTGCTCCTTCACCCACCTTTAACCAATTTCACCATCTATCATCACTTTTCCTCTTGCTTCTCCATCGTCACCTCTACTAGAACAAAATGTTATTACAAAATCCTTGTTTCTTCATCAGAAGTTATTTGGGTCTCCAACATAAAGATGCCGCATATGAATCTTGTATAGCTTCAAATTCTAATGAAGAATTTGAAAGAGGAACAAAGCTTTTGATATATGCAAAAGCCACCACCAATATTACAAATAACAAAGGAGATTTTGGTTGGAATTTCTTTAACCATTTTGAAACCCTGAGATTTGAAATTATAAGCGATTATAGAAGTGTTAGCAATGATTCAAACGTGGCGAGGGCAGAAAAAAGAATCTCAAAATTAGAGGAAAAAGAGGAAAGGAAAGATGAAGACTCCATTAAGTGTAGATTTGTACAAATTGCAAGATAAACTGGGAAAGTAAAACTATGAATTGGTTTCTATAGGAAAGTAAAATTTGCAGCTTTAGAGAATCTTTAGTTAGTTTATAATTTTACCTTTTCTTGAACCATATCTATAAACATCATAAATAGTATGAAATATCTTAAAATTTATGTCTGAAATGCAATTTTGAGCGTGATTTATATAATTTATGAATTTTATTGATAAAATCTAAAAATTTGTAATGTAGCTAATAAAACCTGTTAAGTTTATATTTTTAACAATCATCTAAAAAATAACCAAAATGCATAAATAATTTTCTCTTTAATTTTACGGTTTTTAATTACCATACAACTTCAATCAATTAAAGAGATATTTATAATAAATAAAAAATTTTATTTTGTTGCATGCGATGATTTTACTATGATTAATTCTAAATAGCGCCTTAACAAAATATGCCAAAAGCACATGTACTTCTTTAATGTACAATTTCCAAATCTTGTACTTGACAAGTATTACTGGCCATCCAAATCCGACATGTTTTCAACGTAAAACATTTTTTAGAAGCATCGAATTTCTATACACCATGACTTAAAACTTATCTTTTAAAAAAGTATAAAGGAGCAAAGATCAATTTATTAGTGATGGATTCATACATGAAATTTTCATTTTAATATAGTTCAAAATGGATATGAATCACTTAATTTACGTAGAAATAGTTCAACAATCCTTAAATTAATATAATTAGCAAAAGCACATTAAATATGCTTGAATTCTAAAATAATTTGGTTGAATTAAATAATCAAATAGTTTGACTGACCTAGATGAGTACGATTCCACATCTTTGAATAATGGTGAAACCTTAAACAATAGATAAACTTCACATTAATTCTTTATTTGCTTTTTTCTTTTCTTGTGATACCTTAAAGGAAATTGGTGTTTCTATTTTTATTTATTTTGTGTTAACGAGTCAAATCAAAATATAGTCAGTATGAAATGTACTTAAATCTGATAAGAAGTATTTCATAATAAAATATTTATTTAGTTACCAAATCAAAATTTTCCATCAAATAATGCGTATAATAATCCAATTATCTTCATGGAGTGGATGTTCGGTCTTAGTAAAGCAACAATTAACTAATTGCAATATAAATCTTATAAATGTGACAACATCGTAATTTTATTCATAAAGTATATTTATCTTATACACTTTATTTTATACGTTAGTTAACTAACAAATTTGTAAGGTTAAATAATATTTTTAATTAATTATGTCATAAATATACAATCAACAAATTGATTGTAAGGTATAAATTAAACCAAAACTTTTAAGTCATGATTCAAAAAATGGAACAAATGGAATTTTTTTGCTTAAATTTTGAAACCATTTAATTATTTTCTAAAATTATATTCATCATAAACATAAACTAGTTTAAAAACATAAAACTATGGCCCAGGGAAATTTTATAATTGGTTGAATTATCAATTTTGAAAAAATATAAACTAAAAATAGTATTGAAAATATTCAGAAAAGCAAAAGAATATGATTCTAATCTAGCATCCCTAGCACTACAACAAAGAAGACAATTGGCTATGAAAAAAAAACGTAGCCATTTCTCTTCGTAGCTATATAGTAATGTTTTTTATAACGTAACTAATTGTAATTTACTACACTTTTCATAATGTAATGAAATATTATTTGCTACATCTGTTATAACATAGCAAAATATTATTTAATGTGTTTTTAATAATATAATGATATATTATTTGTTACATTTTTAATCTATGATATTGAAAAATACATTTTTGTATATAATGTACTCACATATTTTTTTATTGTAAATTATTTCCTTATTAGTATAAAATTAAATCATATACAAATATTATTAATTTAAAATATCGAGCATTGTGTATATAAAGCAAAATTATATAAATATCATTAAATTGAAAACAAAAAAAGAATATAACATTAAAGGAAGACTATTTGTTCCCATACACGATATTAATGACAAGTTGAGCAAGTTAAGGAATTTGCAATTGTAAGAGTATTTGATTGATTGAAACATGCCTAGCAAGTTAGGAAGGCGCTCGGGGCTGTGAAATACCAAACCAGTATCAACCTTTCTAAAGTTTCCAATAATAATTCCTCAAACCTTGACTTTTTGATTCTTAAAGCCATGAGACACGATGAAGTGCCCATTGATGAATGTTAGGTGCAGAAACTAGTCTCATCTCATCCAACAAATTACATACTACTACTTGTGCAAATGCTATTGCCAAAATAATTGGCAAGACGAGGAATTAGACGGTGGTTGTCAAGTCCCTCATGCTTGTTCTTAGGATTTTTCAAGATGGTGATCATTTTTTTTCCTTAGAGAAGTACTCCATGCAACGAAACGTGGCACTAAGATTCTTCATCTTTCCACATTTCGCGATGACTCAAATTCAAAACCATAGGATTATATATCCTTTGTTATAACATTTTCCCTCTACCTTGATGAGCGTTTAGACTCCTTTATGAGAAACATGTGTCACACTTGTTTGCAATGTCATCCTGCAAAGAGAAGAGTTACTTGAAACAAACAAGTGTACAAACAAACCAATAAAACAAACAAACAAGTATACAAACAAACCAATAAAATAGATAAACTAACAAATAAACCAAGTAAGACCCTCTTCATTTCACAAGAAAAATAATACACAATCCAATAAAATAGACTGAAATGAAAGATAGACAATAATTTTGAAATGATAGTGGAACAATGTTTAAGAGTTGAATTCTACATCTTTTTAATGGTACCCCTAGAAAATTAATAGCTTTTAATTGACCAACCTCTTGAGAAGGTAGCTGCTCCACATTAGCTTAACATTAAACTTTCACCACCTTTTCTTATCAATTGAAAATGCGGCTTAATTTGTTTACTTAAAAAAGGGTAAGGTATAAAAGAGTCAATTTAGTATTAATAACAAAGAGAAAGAAAAAAAGCAGTAACAGTGCATAATGATGCCAAATTCCGATTGCACATGATGGACGTTAATATATAATCATAAAAGTGAAAGTTAAAAGTTAAAATTTTTTTGTTGCAGCAATAAAGAGATTGAGTCGTCCAACCAATATCACCATCAGTCCCAACACTGTTTGCCGATAGCTAAAGAAAATGTAGAAAAGTAAGAAGAACAAGAAGGGAGATTTTTTCAAGGATTGGACTACAAAAACTCGGTTTCTAGTAAAACCAACCCATCTCTTGCAAAAACTTAAAACAAATATTGCAATGCCAAAGATTAGCAAACATGCTTTAATTTCCTAATGAAAATAGATAGAGCCCCCGTTATATTCATCAACTTTTCTAATATTTAGAAGTAAAAATATGTATGTATACATTCAAAATATGTGATAAATTCATTGTCCACTCATCTCAGTTAAGGACGTCGGGTTCACCGAACAACAATTTACAGGATTTAAAACTAGACCTGTAAATTTCTAACCTGCAAATTCTACTTATTAAACCATAGCCTAAAGGAAAATAGAAAAGACATTTAACTTGTATGCATAGTGACTTATAAGTTAAAATCTAGAGGAACATTTTTTTATTAGAGTTTTATAACATACTAGACATGTAAATGGATCAACCTTTAGCATCTGATTCTGTTGTGGCATTCTCAAATGATAAAATGACAATTCATTATAATTCATAGTACACCAAATGATCATAAGATGTGTCATAAGGAATATACTTTCTTGGAAAAAGTGGTCTCAACCCAAAAATTAAGCCAATCAAACTATTCATACCAAAAACAAATTCTTCTTTAATGATTTACCTAGCAAAGCATATAACTTGGGTATGAAAATTTATGAAACCTAGAATCTTTAGTACTTGCATTCACCAAGTAGCAGAAAAAAGCAATGAATAAAGCATTAACTCGCTCAGTCAAAAACTGATTTAACAAAAAGCATTAAGAGTGACTAAATAACCACAAACAAAGAAATTTGAGTGCCCAAGTGTAAGCACTCAATTTGGAAAATAACCATCAAACTGTTCTGACATTCTAATTCTAAGACAGATCCGAAGTTTTAAAATTTGAGAAGGAACTACCTCTAATCTTATGAAAAAAATTATAATGTTTTGGTAACTTAGGTCTTTAATTGAAGCTCCTAACTTAGGTCCTTAATTGAAGGTCTTACCTTTATTCACAGTTTCCTGTAAGAGCTTTATTCAACCAAACCTTCAAAACCAATATCAAATTCACTAAACATTTTTGTTTTCTCAAAAGAGCACTAAATTTTACACCCTACCTTCTCCCATAAAGTTTTCTCTATATTAAATCATGGAATCATAAATTTCTTCAGAACTTGGAATCAACTAAACATTCTTAAAAGCTATCAAAACTGAACCAGCACACATACCAAATCGATGAAAGACGTAGAAAACTGGCAAAACCATTAAAGAGGGTAAGTAAGCAACAACAAAGGAGGTGAGAATGGTGAACCTAAGAGAGGAGTACCCAAGACGTGGTCGGAGAACTCGGAAAGAAAAAGAGAGAGAGAGAGGGAGTGAAAGTGAGAGATTAGAAAAGTGCCTGAAAACCAGAGAAGAAGACTACCGCAATTAAAGCACTATAACTGGAGCCAAGATAACCACAATCGGAACTAAAACAAGAGAGTATGAGAACTAGAGAAGAAGATTACCACAATCGAAGCACCACAACCAAAGCCAAGACAACCATAATTGAAGCCAAAATATGAGTATCTTCATAGCCAAAATGATGAGAGATGAAGAAACGATAAGAGGAAATAATAAAAGAAAACAAACTGGCAGTTAGGTTATTAAATAAAAGAAAACAATGTATTTTAAGTGGTTTTTGGGGGCATTTTTTGACTACAAAAATATTTTGTAGTGGAAAAATATTGCTAAAAGAATCTGGGATATATTTGTGTTTTAGCTATGAATTTAAAATCATAGCAAATTAAAATGTAGGATGTTCTCCTTCAATATGTGTCAATTTTAAATTCATAGCCAAAAGCTACTTTTAGCTATGATTTTCCAATTTCATAGCCAAAAGTTTACTTTTAGCTACGAATTTAGAATCATTGCAAATTAAGACGTGGGAGGTTTTGCTTCGATGATTTTTAAATTTTGCAGCCAAAAAGTTACTTTTAGCTATGATTTTCTATTTTGTAGCCAAAATTACTTTTATCTATGAATTTAAAATCATAGCAAATTAAAAAGTAGGAGGTTCTATTTCAATAAGAGACAATTAAATTCGTAACCAAAAAGTGACTTTTAGCAATGATTTTCTAATTTCATAGCTAAAGGATTACTTTAGCTATGAATTTAGAATCACAGTAAATTAAAACGTAAAAGGTTCTGCTTTAATAGGCGATGATTTTTAAATTTTGTGACTAAAAAGTTACTTTTAGCTACAATTTTCTAATTTCGTAGGCAAAAGTTTACTTTTGCTATGAATTTGAGATCGTGCAAAATTAAAATGTAGGAAAAACTTATTTTTTTGAAGGTTCTTGATATGGAAACCTCAAGAAAACAATGTTCTTGAACTCCCTAATCCTATTGAATTAAAACCCCAATCTTTCTATTCTAAGAACATGCTAATTCAAACCCCAATTATACGAAATTAAGACCCAAACCCAAAGAAAATAGAAGAATTGAACACGCTACAAGCATAAGTGATGCAATCCTTGAAGTAACAACAAGAAGAACACGTCTTTCTTGGATAGAACATCTCTGAATTTCATTAATTAACTAATATGATGCTTACAAGGATAAAATAAGGTATTATACCCTTGCCCATGTCCTAACCCTAAAAGGAATAGGTTACAAGCCCATTTAATACTAAAAACAAGCCTAATCCTAACTAGTTTAAGAGTTACAGCCCAATAATGCAATCTGATCCTAATCCACTTAGGATTGGACTAAACTAACTTAAATAAGACCAAAATAACTTAAATAAACCTAAGGGTGAGAATGGGCCTAATGGAGCACTCTACTTAGGCTCACACGCTTGGTTGTCCAAAACTAGAGTAATATAGACTAAGGCAAGCTTATAAATAAATATCCAGTCCATAACAAGTCTTTTGGCCCTAATAAATAAAGATAAATAACAAGTTCAATGTATCAAATTAAACCCACAAGAATAATTGAACTTATCTTAAAATTTGGCTAAGTATTAGCCCCTCCACACGCCCTCTTTAGAAGAATCACAAGCTTAACTACTCCACTTGAATTCTCCATGGATGGTTCAGCCTTGTTATCAAGGTGAGATGTAATGTGACTTTGAACAAACCCTTGAAGTACTTGTTTAAGCCTTGCTGCACGTTGCCTTGTAATAGGTGACTTTGAACAAACCCTTGAAGTACTTGTTTAAGCTTTGCTGCACGTTGCCTTGTAATAGGTCCACTTGGCAAAGTAAGCTTGCCTTGGCGTGTGACACCTTGATCTCCATTGCTGCCATGACTTCTGGTATCAGTTCTACTTTAATAGACGACGATTTTTAAATTTCTTAGCCAAAAAGTTACTTTTAGCTATAATTTTGAAATTTCAAGCCAAAAGTTTAATTTTACCTATGAATTTAAAATCTTAGCAAATTAAAACGTAGTCAAAAGTGATATTTATTGTAGTGTGGATTCAAATACATTATAAATCCAGTCAAAATTTTCCTTAACCATGTTTCTCTTACAATACAACTTGGACATTTAGTTAAAATGTTTACAAAATTAATTGACATATGTATGTATACATTTAAAAATAATTATGACGACTTATAAACTTATATTCTTTCAAATCTTTTTCAATACCAAAAAGAAAAATTATATGAAAATAAAAACTTATTCTCACCTTACAAGATTACATCACTTTAAATTAGAAAGTATTTTTTTAATTTCCACATTAAGTTGTTTATGTTTTTCAATTTTTTTGGTCTTTCTTTTACTAAATGTGTTCTTGATTTTGTCAAAACCAAGGTTTTATGCACAGTCATCTTGTTTATTTTCAGAACTACCAATTTCAAAAGTTATTTTCGGTTACCATTTAGAAAAAAGTATTATCATTTTTTATTTGTGTATTTACTTGTTTATTGTCATCTTTTATTGATCATAACTCCGTAAAAGAATAAATAATTTTACTAAAAATATTTATTAGTAAAAATGATTTGTCATGACAATAAACTGCGCTTTCCAAAACCTCTATAATCTCAGTTACTTTCTCCCATTTTATCACTAACCTTTATCTTTTGCATGCTTTTTTCAGTGTAACTCATAATCAAACATAAATCTAAATCGAGTTTGGTTACAAGGTTAAAGGTCAAATACATATGAAGTAACTCATAATCAAACATAAATTTAAAGAATTTTA
>JANIHZ010000005.1:64911787-64922316 GCA_027478365.1 Erythroxylum rufum | reverse complement strand
AAATTAAATATATGTAAATAAAATATTATTAAAAATTATATATTAATATCTAGTTCTTGGTGGATATAACTTGTAAGCAACAATAACCTTTGTGAATTGAACACTTGAAAAAAACTATTATGTGAAGAAACAAAACTATTGTGTGAAGAAACAATAAAAAGACACGTGAAACTTTCTGCAGCATTAAATGGTGCATTAAATGGTGTGAAGACAAGTACTGCTAGTCTCACCCACAAAGTTTCACCCAAAGTGTAAGGCACAATAGCAACAGAGGAAAGAAGCAACACGCCAGCACGGTAGAGAAAGAAAGAGAACCAAAGGAAATAAAATGCAGCAGAACCAGAGGAAGCAAAAACAGAGAAAATAAAAACTCAAAACTTAGAGAAGAAGTAGAAATCAACCTTCTTAGGAAATCACTAATAACACTAAATTAAAAAGACTTCCATCCAATGTACTGCAAAAAAGAGTATTTCATCCCCAGCATGAAATCTAACCTGACGAAGAACTGATATACTACGCAGTAGGCATCTAGCAAATGCAGAAAACAGAACAATATCAACCAGCTTTTGTTTTTTGTTTTTTGTTTTGCTATACACTCTTTTGAAATCCAAAAGAGAAAAGGAATATCTAGTAGTATTAATAAAAAGAAAAGGAAGGATTAGGCAGCCAAAAAAATGAAGAGGAGGAAAACATTGAAAAGAGAACGTCAGTTGAACTGCAGTAAACTGGATCCAGCAAGCAAATGCAAACAATATCAGATCTCCAAATCAAAAGCCATCAATACAGAAGCAAAAAGAAACCCAGACCCACAAATGATCTCGAGCTAAAGAGCCTGTCCTTTCCCAATACTAACCACCGCAGGACCATGTCCATCGACACCTGGTGGTACAACCACCGTGAGAGTACACTCACCAAGCGAGAAAGTACCCGCACGAAGCAACACCGCATCTACGGGTTTAGTAGAAGAAGACGGAGAAAAAGAAGGTGGAGTACAAATCTGAACAGCAAATGAGCACAGGAATATACACGCAACTAGGTTAGCATGGTGTAGGAAGCAGGAATGCATCGCTCGGTTTAGCGAGACAGAAGATGAGAGTCTCATTAGCAGAAGCTGCAAAACAGAAATGCTTCGCTCGGTTTTCATTACGAAAACTTGTTTCAAAATTCACGAAAACGTTATTTTTACGTTTTCGTAAAACGGATGTTTTTTTATTTTTAACAACCAAATATATAAACGCCGTCGACCAAACATGATTTTAAGACTTGTTTTTTAATTTATGAAAACTGCAACCAAAAACTGGAAAAAAAACACAAACAAACAGGCCCTAAACTAACCACGATGACTTCTTTCTTTCCGTTGCTCATTTTTTTAGTCACAGTGAATATGGGTGTGCTCGAATTAAAGAGATTACATACATAAAAATGACAGGAAACTGGATAAGGATCTAATCTCGACCGCAGTGGAATAATTATGAAACTTTAAGATCTCTTTAATTCTATAAAATATTTAACACAAATCATAATAAAACGAAAACTTAATTTGTACCTTATTCCGAAAAATGATCTTTGTCTTGTCATATCCCTCGAACCGTTCCTGAAACAGATCCGTTTCAACCACTGTAGCTACACAAATATCCAGCCTCTAATGATATCTATAGAATAAGTTGAGAGAACTTTGTAACTCTTACAGAGAGGATTAAGCAAGAAGTATTAGCTCCATAAAACTTAAACCTATTTATAATAAGTTCTAGAAGTTTTGGTAATTTAATTGAAATTAAATTCTAATTTTAATTAAAATTTAATTAGAATTACAAATAATTCTAATTAAATATCAATTATGCCCATATAAAATTCAATATCTCTTATTAATCCTTATTTATTAAATATCTAGTATTTAATCATAAAATTTCTCAAAATTTTACAATCAAGTCCAACTTGATTAAATTAACTTTGCTCTCTTCAACCCAATTTATAAGTGAGACAACATTTTACAATCAAGTCTCTAACTTGATTAAATTAATTTTACTCTCTTCAACCCATTTTATATGTGAAACCTATTAGGTTCCCAAATATGTTAGCAGTGATTACAAATTATTAATTTAATTCATAATTAGAATATCTTTAATTCTCCAATTAAACAATTTATAATCATAGATCAAGATTGGCGTTTAGCAACACATCATGACCACCCAAATATTTAGAAATGTCAAAGTGGTTTTGACAATGTCAAAGTGGTTTTGACTAACCTTTCCATGCGTGATTTTTCAATATAATTCAATCATTTCATCATACAATTTTCCAATTAGACATTAACATGAAATTAATGCCTACTCTATTTTGAGTCTAATCATATTAGTTCTTTGTCATTAGTTATCGATTCAATTAATAAAATTTGTAAACTATTTACAAAACGTCATTATGCTTTGGCCAAGGATTTTCTGAATCAATACTAATCGAGAACAACGAAACATTCTCCCTAATTACTTTAGGGTAATGAATCCTATCTTGATTACACAAGTCTCTCTATATAATTCATGCTACATCTAATGACTACCGATTGACCAACCCATGATTAAATAGGTCATAAATAGTATCAAAACATAGCAATCCCTATACAAGATAATTTTGGTGACCTCAAGCCAAAGGATCATTTATACAATCATGACAATAAGAATTCTATAGACATATAAGTAATGTTCCAAATGGATTTCTCATTTCGAGTCTGTTCAGTCAACTTGTTTTCTACCAAGCACCCACACGTTTGTTTAAGTATATCTATACTTTAGCCTATGAGATCTACTACTTCCTTCATAAGGAAAAACATAATATGTGATAGTCTTTTTGCGTTCTATTAATGTCCAATTTTAATAAAACAATGACTATGAACAATTTAGGGATAATACATAAATGTGATATGAATATCGTTATAATTTTATTTGCAATATATAATTATCCCATGGATTTTATCATATACATCTAAACATGTACAAGATAAATAACACCTTTAAATTATTTTGTCACTAAATTATAACCAAAGCGATTGGTTGTAAAGAATTAACTAACCAAAAATACATGGAAAAAGGTAAAGATGATGAAAGGATCCAAATAATACACAAATACATGACTTCTAGAAAATTGATGGATAAACACCTATTCAATTTAAAGAGAAATGATAAAAATCTCGAAACTATACAACAGGAGATTATAAATTTGGATATTACAGATTAGATGGATACTTTTTCCAAGATTAATTTAGTTAGATATTTATACATAAGATTCTTATATGAATTGTCCTACCGTAAAAAAATAAATTTAAGAAATTGTTTTACTTCAGAAAGGACCATAATTGAGAACAATATATCTATATATCTATATATAGGATTTGTAACCCAATATCTTTAAAGTTTGAGGTAAACATAGTAACACTAACGTGTGATAGGACTATATTTAATGTCTTTATATCACATTTTATATGAAATTATATGATTTTTTCTTTATTTAATTCATTTTCTTATATGATAATTTTAAGGTGAAATTCTGGATCTGAGTGTATTATTTTTCATAATTCTCCGATCAAAAAGATATTAGTCATTTAGAAGCTAATAAGATGGATAACAACTTTGTAGAAGACATCAATGATTAATCCAAGCTTTAAAATGTCAAAAGTTAGAGAAATTGGTGAAAAAGGCCAGATAAATATCGAATAAAACTAGGAGATAAACGCTTATCTCTTGCAAAGCTCAAAAGCCGAAGAAATAGAAGATAATGGTGTTAGGTACTAGATGATTTTAGGGGTCAATTACATACTAATTTGAGATAACTAAAATTCTAGAAGTTAACCAATGTCAGTGTGAAAGCTGGTCCAATGTTGATTCTTGTACGCGTAATCTAAAGATATACAAAATTAAAACTTTAATCACCTTTAGACTATATGGTGTAAACCCTGGCTATAAATATTATTATTAGGGTTAATGCACTTTTGGAGTAATGTGACAACCACCTTAAGTTTTAGTGATTATTTCAGGATTCTCAACATCAAATAAGTTTTCGAAGAAAGGATTAGAAGAAGATAAACCTTTACTTGGTACAATTGGGCTATCTTATTCTATCTTTCCCTCTTTCCTTTCTTTTATGTTAAAATTGATTTGTTTTAGTTTTATTTTAATTATGTTGATTAATTAAATACCTAGTTAAGGTAAGAAATATAGTTTATGATAAATCATTCAATTGTTAATGCATAAAGAATTATCATTTAATTGAATTTTATCTCTTTGATTTTAATTTTTAAGTTTGTGAATGATCCTCACATATTTAATCTTAGGGATTGTATGAAGAATGGAGAGGTGAAGTATGATTCATGCATTAGGAGACTAAACACCTTATATTTAGAAAATTAGATTTTCTAGACTATATTGATAACTAAATAGATTAACTATACTCAATAAGTTTGATTGGTTGAATTACATATTAAGAGGTGATAATTATTTAGTTGAATATACTTGTGTAACTCAAAAGAGGGCATATATGCATTAGGTTAATTGTTATTTTAACCTAGATATCAATCATTATATGAAAATTGAAGTTCCATATGAGTTAACCATGAAACCATAGTGTTTATCTTATTGATTTCTTTTTATTTAATCATCTTGTTTTTATTAGTTTAGATATTGATTACTTTTTACTAAAATTTGTTTAATTTAGTTTAATTGCTTAGATTGGATTAATAAACATAGAAGTATAATCCTCACGGGATTGATTCTTTGAAATACTTAAGAATTTATTACTTGTTACAATAGATTTTGTGTACATCCAGAAAAACTTGATTAAGTTTTTGCCATTATCAGTGACTATTTACTTACTATCTTATCAATTCTAATTTTTCCTTGCATTTTTTATTTTTATTTTATTTTTAGGTAGTTGATGCAAGAAAAGAAATTCAAGAGTAATAACTTAGATGATCTACTCCCCATAATCTTAAAATTGAGTGAACTTGTAAATAAAATAAAGCAAGAAGGAGGTAAGAGATGGTTGCGAATTAGGACAATATCGTTGTTAGTATAAAGAAATAATAACCACCTCAAATACGCATAAGAGAAATTTAGATGTCAAAGATTAGTGTGAGCCTCTCATACATTAAACTAAACCAAAAGGTGAAGAATTATAAGTTAAAGTAAGTCCATCTTTACTTGCTATCGACATTCAGTGGATCATATGGGGAAGAAACAATCACATTCATTAAAGAATTTTGTTTGGTGATCCAAACACTTTTATTAAATGGCCTTACAAAAAATGAGCTTCAGATAAGGTGTTTTCTTACTACATGAGAGATCGAGTAAGGATGTCATTCATCTCAACTGAGGTAGATTCTTTTAAGGACCAAAAGTACGATGCCTTCGTATTATTATTCTTCCCTTCGTATAAGACCACTGAGTTGAGGATATAAATTCAGAGCTTTGTACAGAAAAAAGGAGGAAGCAAGTTTGGAAATGATACAGAGTTTTGCTCAACCAGTGCCCATACTATCAGTATTTATTGCAACTAGTTATCTAATTCTTTTATAAAGGCCTTAAATTAACATGTCAGACTTTATTGAAATTGTAGTGAGAGGGAAAATATCCATAAAAATGTTGAGGAAGCAAAGGATATCATTGAGACTTTGGTTAAAAATTCATCAACTAAGGTGGTAAGGGAAAAGTCAAAAACATCCCTTTATGAGATTCAAGCATCTTCAGACTTGGCATCATAGTTAGTTGATCTTGTGAATAAAATAAAGATGTTTTTTAATCAAGACATGGGAAATAAAGAGGCATAATATCAATATGGCATGTGTGGGCATCCTTTCTATGTATGCATAAATATGGAGTCGATCTCAAATTCTACAAAGAGGCTAATTACATAACTGCTTGTAAAGGAAAACAAATAGTGAAGAATATAGGGGTAAAGAAATCACCCAAATTTGTTATGGAAGGAGCAATGAGTTAGAGTAGGCAAACCTATAGGAAATCTAGATTCCAAAAATGACCTCAGTTTCAAAAACCACTACCATAAAATTAAAGGATGGAAGAGATGCTTAAACAATCTTCCATAGATGTTGAACTAGATAACTTGGAGAAACTTAAAACCCAAATAAGCAGACTTGAAAAGATATTTCAGTCTAATTATGTATCCATTCATGACTTAGAGGTGCAAGTGAGCTAAGGAGGTGAGTGAACAAGGTTAAGAAAAGCTTCTTAGTAACATTAAGGTGAACTTAGAGATCAAGTGCTAGCTATTACACTTAAGAATAGAAAAAACTTAATGATGAAGTTAATAAAGAGGAGCAAGTGAAGAAGTTAGAAAAGCCTAAAGAAGAGAATGATTGACATGGAAAAAAGCAAATTGACACTGATCTCATCTTTAATAAACATTGTTCAAGAGCAAAACCCATTATCCATTGTGAAATCCTATGTGTCCCTAGTTCCATACCCTCAGAGGATGATGAAGAAAAAAAAGGATGAAAACAAATTCAATAAATTTTTAGATATCTTTAAGAAGTTACGCATCAATATATCCTTCATCAAAACATTATCTAAGACATTAGCATATGTTAAAGTTTTTTAAGGAGATTATTTATAACAAAAACAAACTTGAGGAGCATTCTACTATGCCTTTAACTGAGGAGTGTAGTGCAATCTTGCATAAGAAATTACCTCCAAAGTTGAAGGATCTAGGGAGTTTTACTAGCCTATTTCAATTTTTTGCTTCTAATGTTGTTAAGTGCTTATGTGATTTAGGAAGCTTGGAATAGGAAATCCAAGCCTAAAAATAAGTCACACTAGCTATCAGATCAATCTATTAAATGCGCAATTGGGGTGGTGGAAGATTTACTTATTCAAGTACAAATATTCATCTTTTTGTTGAATTGTTGACAATAGACATGAAGTACAACATTGAGGTTCCCATCATCTTAAGGAGACCAATTTTTGGAAATTAGAGGGGTGATAATTGACGTAGTTAATGGTAAGTTGAAACTTAATATGGGTAAGGAGAAGGTAGATTTCTATATCTACAAGCTCTTGAAAAGACTTCTTGTCTTTAATGATGAATGTTATAGGTTGGATATAATCAACATTATTATGTATTAAGTACCTAAAGTTAGTTATGATGATTCTTTGAAAACATGCAAAACATTAGGACTTAATAATAAATAGGGGGATCTTGAACTTGTGGATAATGCTTTTAAAGTGGAAGGAAAGGACTAACTCCGACGTCTTTATGATTTCAAGGACTTAGGAGGAGGAAAGTATATACCCTTACTGTCTGACAAAGAAGCACTTGACCTAGAATTGGAAGAAGTTACCTTCTTATTGGTGTCATATATACTAATTAGACAAAAATATTTATCTTATTAATATATCTTACTCTCTCAATTCTTTCTAGGAAGGTAGCCGAGCTCATCCAATTAACGATTCTAAACGAGTGAAGAATTTAAGTGGAAATTCCTACTAAAAGACTTATAAAGAAGTGTTTACTAAGAGGAAACCTAACAATTTTTACTTTATTTCTCTTTTAATTTAATTTCTCCATCTTTGGTTTTTTATCGATGCTTATTTTCTGTTTTAGGAAAAATTTTGTGGAATTTTTTAGATTTTTACCTCATCAACCTTGCATGGAAGTAGGATATATCTCTTTAATTTAATTTGCTCTTATCATTAAGTTTATTATTTATTTGACATTGAGGCTAATGTTATATTTAACTATATGGGTTAAATTTTCTAAGATTTTTCCATAGTTTTGTGTTCTAACTAACCTATTTTCTTTTTTATAACATATTTTAGGTTGATTTTTTGTGTGTTTTATATGTTAATTCATGCATGAATATCATTTTTAATGAGCACATTCATACAACCTCAGCTAGTGGCTTACATATTAAGACAAAATGTATAGCCTCAAACTAGTGGATTAAATCAATTATAATTATCATGTTTGTTTGTCTTGAATCTCCTTTATAATGGCTTAAACAAGGTCTCACTGGTCATAATATTCTCCTTAGTGTTGTAATCTATTAACAATGTGGTTTGATATAGATCATAGGTTAAGAATTTTATATTCTTGGTGTCGATTAGCCAGTTGTGAAGAAACAAGAATGTACCTCTCTAATGATGGGGATGTGATAATAAGAGATATGAACTATATCAATAATGATCAAATGAGGTTATTTGAGTACACATAGAAGAATAACATGTGGATCAATTTAGGGAGACTTGATAAATGGTGGCCAAGTAACTTGGGAAAAGAGGAGGGGTGGGCTGACAATGACTAAAAGGTTAAAAAGGAAGGAAAAAACATAGAAACACTCCCTAGCCACTAAGGATAACAATGCAGCAATTGGAGACATCCACTAATAGTCTTTTGGGATAAATAACAAGTTTTCATATTAAATTGAACAAGTTGTGGATTTACCTTTAGCATCACCCATTGCCTCCTCCACCTCCTCAATGACCTTCAAGAACTATAACTTATGAATTACATATAATGTAGTTAAGTTATTTAGGATCTGTGGACTTATATTTTTTTATCTAACTTTTAGTTGTTTATTTTATTTGAATTTAAGTATATTATAAATTTCAAATGCAAATTGAATGTTATTTTCATATTTATGCCTCTCCATTTTTGAGTTTTTATGCAACTAGGCAAAGTAAAGTGATTTATAATGGAAGTAACCTTTCAAACATCTAGTTTTTATGGAGTTTTTGCATTCTTTTTATGTTACTAGTTATGCCCAGTATTAAGGACAATATTGTTCTAGGTATGGAGAAGTTGAAATGAGATTTATCTAATTATATGTCATTTTTTCAAAATTTACAATTTTTCTGTGTTGTTTTTTACTTTTCTTATTAGTTTTGTATTTAGGTTCTCATTAGTTACTCTATGTGGATAGCATGAGTGTATAGATAATTTACAGTTGAGATTTGATAAAGTCGTTGCTATGAAAATCTTGAATGTTGGGAAACCAAATTTATTAGGTGATGAGGCTTTGATTAAACTTATCTCGTAAGAATTTGAGTCAGCATATATTTTATTTTTCTAATGGGGTTAACTAATGATTGTTAATTAATGTTTGTGGATATCTTTTTAGTAAATCCTCAGGAAACTATAATTCCTCCACTAGGGACACCTAGGGGTTTAAAGGCTTATGGTATACGTTAAAGGTCACTATACACCTATAAAAGCGGAATTTTTCTTGATTGAGTTAGCTAGTTTATTTGGCTAGGGTTTTCTTATTGTCAATTGTTTGAGGACAAATAATAAGTGTAGGAGAATTTAATGGGCTATATTTTACATGCTATTAGGGATTAAATTAATTATATTTTATCATCTTTATGGCATGTTTTAACATAACTATATGATGTTTTCCTATGTTTAGTTCATTATGTTATATGTGATGAGTTTGAGGAGAAATCCTATATTTGAGTGCACTATTCTTCATAGTTTTAAGATCAAGAAAATATTGGAGTCATTTGGAAGGTAACAATAAGAAAAAAAAAACTTTATAGACAGAATTAGAGTTTGATTCAAGCTTAAAGATGCCTAAATTGGAGAAATTAGAGGAAAAGGCTAGAAAGACGTCGAATATAGCTAGGAGATAGTGTCTCTTAGAAGGTTCAAAAGTTGAAGAAATAGAAGATAACTGGCACTATATACATACTAATTTGAGACTAAAGTTTTAGAAGCTAGCCAACACCAGTGTAGAAGCTAGTTTGACATTAGTTCACATATACGTAATCCAAAGAAACACAAAATTAAAAGTTAAATATTCTTAGGACTCTATGATGTAAACCCTAGCTATAAATATTCTTATTCGGGTTAACTTATGGAGCTTTTAGAGGTGTGTGATAACCACCTTAAGTTTTAGTGATTGGTTAGCGTTTCTTAATATCAAAGAAGGCTTGGAAGTAAGGATTGGAAGAAGATCAATCTAAACTTAGACACAATTAGGATATCTTGTTCTATCTTTCCTTTTTTTCTTCTTTTATCCTAAGATTGATTCTTTTTTTTCATTATATTGAGTAGTTAAAATCCTTAGTTAGGGTTAGGAATGTATTTTATTATATATCTTTCAATTATTAATAAACAATAGATTATCATCTAATTGAATTTATTCTTTTTTATTTTAATTATTAAATTTATGATTGGCTATTAAAGATTCAATGTTAGGGGTTGTATAAAGGATTAGGAGGTTAAGTATCATCTTTACAATATGACAATAAGTACCTTAAATATAGTAGAAGGGATTTCCCATATTATGTTAAGTCTACTTAATAAGTTTGACGAGGTTGAATTGTGCATTAGGAAGTGATAATTACCTAGTTTAATATACATGTGTGCCTCAAGAGAGGGTATAGATGCATTAGGCTAATTTTTATTTCAACCAAGATAATTAATCATTATAAAATAATTAGGATTTCATAATATCCCCTATGTGTGTGTGTGTGTGTGTGTGTGTGTGTGTGTGTGTGTGTGTGTGTGTGTGTGTGTGTGTGTGTGTC
>JANIHZ010000005.1:64887610-64898245 GCA_027478365.1 Erythroxylum rufum | reverse complement strand
AGCTAACTAGGTGGGTAACATATTTAGGGTTATAGTATAATTGGGCAAATTCTTGCCTATGTGTGTATGTTGAAATTGATTGTTGAAATTGTCTTGTTTGTAAATGTGGAAAAATGCATGGTGAAATATGGCTATGTTTTCCTTAATAGAGGTCATGACATTTGCATTAAATGAAAATGAGGACCAAGCATAAAAGTGTGAGCATATGAGAAAACGAATATGTGCCTTTTGTTTGGGAGAGAGTGGAACCATTCTATTCGTCACGTGCACGTTGACAAGAGCCTTCTCCTGGCTACTCACTTGTAGCATATGAGCTCTGAAATGGACCCATTATGTTCATGGGGTAAACTTAGGTCTCCTCATTCTATTTCATGGGACCCTCAAGCCAATTTCTATGCATTGCATCTTTAAATTTGTCATGAATGATGCGGTTAAGTGTTATGTGCTAAGAGTGTTAAACAAAAATTAAGAATGCTCAATTTAGAATATAAATATATATATATACACATATATGCGTATTCATGAATTTGTGGTCAATTATCAATGACTGTAAATATGTTAGTCACTGAGTTGTGCAGCTCATCCCACCACTTCCTCCTCAGGCACAGGTCGAGAAGATCAGTGATCCTTGCAAGGCAATTGGATACTCCAAGCTAGCTAGGCGTCTTTTGTATTAAGTTAGTGACATTTGGCCAGCTTTATAAGCATATCAAGCATTGAGCATCCATTTGTATTTGTATTAAGCTTCTGATGAGCGTGTTGTAGTGTAATTAAAGCTAAGTGCAATTTGGTTTTGTTAATGAAATATGATTACTCTTGCTTACGACTTCTCCAAGCTTTATATTGCATTGCATAGTTCAGGTCTCTTATAGGATTAGAATTCATGTTCTAACTACTGGGAAAGAAAAATCTAGAATAATCTGGTGGTTGGATTAGACAAAGTTGTCTTTTAGAAAGCGGTAGCAAATCTTTTTAGCTTTCCAACATTGTATCGTCTTAGTTTTGTACCTAAGACACTTCATCTTAGTTCTGTATCGTCTTAGTTTGACCTTCGCTTTGTCTTAGTTTGACTTCTGCTTCGTCTTAATTTTGTACCTAAGACGCTTCATCTTAGTTCTGTATCGTCTTAGTTTGACCTTCGCTTCGTCTTAGTTTGACTTTTGCTTCTTCTTAATTTTGTACCTAAGACGCTTCGTCTTAGTTCTGTATCGTCTTATTTGACCTTCGCTTTGTTTCAGTTTGACTTCTGCTTCGTCTTAGTTTTGTACCTAAGACGCTTCGTCTTAGTTTTGTATCATCTTAATTTGACCTTCGCTTCGTCTTAGTTTTGTACCTAAGACAATTTATTTTTGTTTCGTCTTAGTTTTGTACCTAAGACACTTTGTCTTAGTTTTGTACCTAAGACGCTTCGTCTTAGTTCTGCATCGTCATAGTTTTGCTCCGCCTTATTCTGCTTCGTCTGAGATTGCTTAGTCTTAGTTTTTCCTTTGTCTTAGTTTCGCTTCGTTTTAGTTTTGCTTCGTCTCAGATTTTGCTTCGTCTTAGTTCTGCTCTGCCTTAGTCTGCTTCGTCTGAGATCACTTCGTCTTAGTTCTACTCCGCCTTAGTCTGCTTCGTCTGAGATTGCTTCGTCTTAGTTTTTCCTTCATCTTAGTTTCGCTTCGTTTTAGTTTCGCTTCGTATCTTAGTTCTACTCCGCCTTAGTCTGCTTTGTCTTAGTTTTTCCTTCGTCTTAGTTTCACTTCGTCTTAGTTTCACTTCGTCTTAGATTCTGCTTCGTCTTAATTCTGCTCTGTCTTAGTCTGCTTCGTCTTAGTTTCTATGCACTGTTCATCTTATGCCTTCTGTTTCATTCTTGATCCTTTTAGAGGCCGAATCTCACTTCGAGATCTTCATAAAAGTTGTAAATTTAGAATTTTTCCTTCAAATCGTCCCAAAACGAAGTCAATCCAACATCTGTAGTGAGAAGTATGGCAATTACGCCAAGGCATGTACAATATAAGTAGAGTCATGAACATGATGGATTCACTTGACCATAGTTTTCTCGTCCGACCTCCAATTGAGACGATTCTTGAAGCATTAGATTCCTAATACGTTTATCTGTCGTCCCCATAGGAATTTATAGCCTCTGGTATCGAATTTTAAATTGATTGATCGCAAGGGAGGGAGGGTTCATTGAGATAACCGTACAAGGAAACCCGCTCACGCTTTTTGACTCCGGTTCAATAGTTGGGCTTTGAAAACGGGGCCCAACAAATTTAGCCTAGATTAATACAGTTTTTCTCCTAAAGTCAGAATACGAAATTCACCTCTATGGAAGATATGAAATTTGCACTGTACTAACTTGGAATGTCCTGAGCATAACCATTCAACTACCAAATTGACTTCATTAAACTCTCAAATCTCAATTCATTTGACTTATCACATTCCACCACATCTCATCAGTCATGATTCCTATCTTTCTTTTCCATAACATCTCACTTATGTATATATATATATATATGATCAACAATTCATGTTCAAAATCATCAACTCAAGTTGATAACCTCTTCACGTATATCTAACTTCAACTCACATCATCCATACACAATCCATATTTCATTAACATCAAAAGAATAAAGTTTTACAAATCTTTAATGGCATTTCAGGCCACAATACATCATTGTTTCACAATCTCAAATTACAAAAGATACTTGAACAATTAAACTTGAAATGTGACAAAAACATTGTGCTTTCCCAAAACCAACTCAAAATACAAAATATCAAATTTAAAGTAATTCCCTTAGGCTCTTGATCACTTAATCTCTTAGCTATCACCTGAAGATAGGACAAAAAGGGGGTGAGCTTGAAAGCTCATGGGTAACAGTTTATAATGAAAAAATAAGCAAAAACTTTTGAAAACATTTACTTGTCATAGAAAATTCTCATTGAGTTCATAAAGCACATGTTTCTCAAATTCTCATCATGTAGTCAAAATCTCAAATTACAAAACCTGAATGCATCAAACTTGTTCCATAACATAAACATATAAGCACATCAAAATGGTTTGGGTGGATCCAAAACAGAACGTATTACACATTTCCTATAAAGGTCTTGTGTAGCCGTGAACAGAATGTACTAATGCAATCCCACATAATGGTTTTGCGTAGCCGTAAACTTATGGAGGAGACCGTAAAGGAGCTTCATGCTACTAGAGGGTAGGTGGGAGAAGCCCTTTGTCAAAGTGCACTTGACTTAACTAAGGAGACCAACACAAACCCACTTAATATGCAATTCACTTGATTTTATAAACTTGATATCCTTTCAAAAATCATTTCCATTTTTCAATTCATATACCAATCATACAGCACTTTCTCAACACATTTAAAGGGCAATCAATGCACATTTATGATGCGATTGAAAGCATTAGACTTCTTTGATTCAAAGAAAACATTAGTGGCTTATTTCCTCTATTATAAACATGTACCCACCTTGTTTTCCTTGCTTAAAGACTTGCTCAAAATGCCTCTCCTCTTGCTCCTCTTGCCTTTCATGATTTCCTTCATTAATAACAAAAATTCCACTCAAATTTCAAAAAAACAAAAATTTCACTCAATAGGGTTTTCAATTGAAAATCCCACAAGGCACAATCACCAAAATTGATTCTAGAATACTTAAACCCATGCATTTTTTAAACTCCATGAACTAAAATCCTTCCAAAGATCCAAAAGATTAACAACGATCTTACCTTAAATCTTCACCAAATGAAAAGTTTCTTGGGTCTAATGGAAGCTCTTCTCTTCCTCTTCCTCTTTCCTTTCTTGAACAACCTCAAAATCTCTCTTGAAGGCTAAGAAAATTGAAACTCTAGCTTGTTTTCCCTTCTTTCTCTCCTTCTCTTCTTCTCTTCATATTTCTCTCTCTTCTTCATGACACTCTCTCTTTTTCTCTTCAATTTTCGTTCTTCTCTCTTCTCAATATACAAGACCACAATTTCTTCTTCCATTTCTACCCTTAATAAGTCCAAAAAGTCCATTTCACCCTTCCTTATAGGCTTATGTTCTTTTAACCTTAAGTGTCTTACCAAAAATACCCTTGAACATTCTTATATCCTTAACACTTTAATTCCATTAACTTATATCATATAATCTGTCTAACATTAACATAATAATTAAATCCACAAAATTCCATGAAGACCTCATAATTAATTTAAAGCATACTTATTCATAAAGAAAAAATTTGGGGGGCCAACACAAACCATTTTTACCTAATAGCAACGCCAAAATCATCACAACAGTTGAGAATAAAAATTATTAAAAAACTCAAATATTTAATCTATCGCCTCTAATAAATGTTGCTAACCACCACTACCATCATTAGACTCCCCTTAATGTTAGGAGCAAAAGTCCCATAATCTAGTCATCGATCAGTGCCTCTATTATCATCGATTGACAAAAATAGAGGTCATGGCTTTGAAATAATATTTCTTTGATTCTTGGTTAAGAAACTAAGTTTTTTGCAATTATAAAAGTAGTTTTACTCATCAAAACCTTTCATTTGGTATAAAAATTATTGAATTATGAGACTAAAAAATTTTCCGATCACTGGAGGAATATTCTAGTCATTGAAGATACTGTTGTAGCGACCTTCCAACAAATTTTATTTAAAAATCTATAAATTATGCTGATCATTTTTTCCTAAAAAACTATAGCAAAATTCTTAACAGTTTACGAATTAAAAATCACAAAAAAGTTTAGGGAAGAATATGATCGAGGGTCGAATTGTATAATTGAACCATCCTAATAAACCTAATGAGTCTTAAGTTGTTAATTAAGCCCAATGACTTGTAAATGACACCGATTAGGATATTTCATTTCCTATTTTATAGATATATCAAGACTGGGACCCACATGGCAAGGTTTGGAATAACAAATACATTAATTAAGTAAGTCCATACCTATCTATAAATATCGAATCCATGGTACTGTGTCTGTTGTGATTTTCTCCTCCAACTTCTGCTTTTCAACCTCTTTAAGTTAGAATTAGCTCATGAAGTTTATCTTCTTATCTTCCAAATGGCTCCAAAATCTCCTCAATTTGATAACTATGGAGAAAGTTACACTAATTCTTGCATATATCTTTCAAATTCTTCACCTATAAGACATGAGATATAAAAATTATAACAGTTGGACATATCTAAAATCCCAAAGACTTAGAATGAACAAAATCATAGGCCTTAATTTTGTTACTATATTTCATTTCAATGAATATAATACCTAAAATGCCTTTTGAATTAATACATCATATTTCTTATTTTATTTATGCATTCATTCCAAAATCAACATCCAATTTAAATAACTATAATAAGGTTTGTTATGAAGTAGAGTTGAAAGTCACAAAGGGTTTATTGGTACAAAAATCAGAAACCAAAAAAGACTAAAAGTCGAGCAAAACCTCATATTAAATTTCTTACAAAATGATGGACTAAATACATCACAAAATAACACTTATTATCTTACAAAAGGATAGACTAAATGAAACATATAATGATATACTAAGCATCACCATAAATCCATAAAATATTTTTCATATATTATGATAAAACAAACCTCATGCGAATGATAAGTCAAATGTCATCTGAAACTATATATGAAATCATAAACCAAGGCAATAAACCTATAAAATAAGAAGCCTATAAAAAAGAACTAGATGAATTACAAAATCAAATAATCAAAAAGAAAGGGTTACAAAGTTTAATATGTTATTTCTAGCAAATATAAAGATAAAAAAAGTTACAAGGATAATATAATTAGAATAAAGAATTTCATTTTATAGGGTTCTTAATTACCCAACACATTATAACTTTCATATACAAGCTTATACAAAAAAAACACAAAATTAGAAGGTATATGACATTAAATGATAGGTTTGGAGAGAGCTTATTCTTCACTCCTCGTATCACTATCAACTTTGTCTAAGGCTGGTTTCTCATCCCTCCATATGCTTATAATCCTTTTATGAAGGATTTCTCAACATTGTCATAATTCTAGGCCTCAAACGTCTTCCTAATATAGAAAACGCTCAAATTAGATTTTAAGGTCTTTTAGACATTTGTTCCTCTATGTCTTAGTTTTATAATGGAATAAATTTCACCCAATTTGGTTAAGTATTCCAATATTTATTCCCAAAACACTACATAATGTTTTAAACCAGGGATAACAGCCAAAACTCAACTTCAAGCCAGAATTCAAAACTCTTAGAGGCATAATAAGATTTTTGTTCCTTCATAAAATTTTAGAACTATGCCTCTAGTTTAATATCCAATCTGTATTATCCAATTTAGAGGTCCACAGGCCAAGATATGGCCAAATTATAGAAGTCTATTCAATGGAACCTATCCATCCAGCGAGGTAGCCATTCTAAATCAACTAACTTTGGCCTTATCAAGCAAAAGCAACACAATAACACATCCAGTTTTAACCATCATCTCATAATCAAATAGGATACTTTCTTTTCCAATTCCCCTCACATCACGTTCATAATTCAAGCAAACATATCAAAATTCAATACCTCCTGAAGAAGTGATCAAAACCCTTTTACTTCACTCTACTTGCTTCTATTTGCCTTTGCCTTTGCCTTTGCCTTTGGTCGTCTACTCCTCTACACATAACACACCCATTCAAAACTCATCTTCAAAAATTACATATACATAACAAAATCCTAGATGAAGAGAAAACCACTAAATGTTACCTTGGTTTCTACCAAAGATTTCCTTATATGAAAAATGGTGTGATGAAGAAGATGAAGTGGAGAGGAAAAATCTAGAATTCCTAACCTTAAAGGTCGTCCCTCTCTCCTCTCCCTATGCCCATTCGTAAACTTCCAAAACTCACACACATGTTTACTTACTATTGGACACACATGCTTTATTATATTGGTCACATATGCCTTAATCCTATTGGTCCATTTGTTAACTTTAGGAAAAATTGCCCATTGGTCCTTCTTCTTTCTTTAATTCCCACAGTAGCATATAATCTCATTAATTAATTTCAATCTCATCCATGTTTCATATCTAACTATGTATAGCCATGCTGAAATGTACAAATTAACCTTTTACCCATGTCTTTTACATTAAGTATCAGTATGTCCCTTACTATACTTAGATCCACTTAATTTGTTATGTTCACTTCTTATTACATCTTAGAAATGCTATAATACTTTTAGGGTATATGTTGGGGCCTTACAGTATACACGGATCACAAAAGTCTGAAGTACCTGCTCATACGGAAAGAGCTAAATTTGAGGCAACGAAGTTGGCTAGAATTGTTTAAAGACTATGATTACATAGTTGACTATCACCCAAGAAAAGCTAATGAGGTAGCAGATGCTTTGAGTAGGAAGTCCATTTCAGCACTATCATTACTGCATAATAGATGGAGATTTACACCAGCTGGAGCTTTGATAGCTCAATTAAAAGTGAGTCCTGACTTGAGACAGATGATGGTACATGCACAAAAAGATGATGTCAAGTTGCAACATATTGTATAAGTGATGCAAGAAGGGAAACAAACTAATTTTGTAGTGAAAGATGATGGAAGTTTATACTTTAAGAGTAGATTATGTGTACCTGAAGTAAAGGACTTGAAGAAGAAGTTATTACATGAAGCCCATAATAATGTGTTTACCATACATCCTAGGGGTAACAAAATGTTCCATAACTTGAAACAAAGTTATTGGTGGCCAGGAATGAAGCGTGATGTAGTGGACTATCTGTCCAAGTGCTTGACTTGTCAATAGGTGAAAGCTGAACATCAAGTCTCATCTGGCCTATTGAATCTCATTCCTATTCCACAGTGAAAATAGGATAATATCACTATGGATTTTGTTATAGGTCTACCCCTCACATAGAGAAAACATAAGTCAGTATAGGTCATAATTGATAGGCTCACCAAATCCACTCACTTTATACCAATCTGATCTAACTATTCTATGGATCGATTAGCAAAGTTGTATATGAATGAGATTATTCGGCTACATGGAGTGCCATTGTCAATTGTTTTTGATCGAAACCCACAGTTTACATCAAGGTTTCGGAAAAGTTTGTAAGCAGCTTTGTGTACTCAATTGAGCTTCAACACAGCCTTTCACCCACAAATAGATGGGCAATATGAGAGAATTATACAGGTGTTGGAAGACATGCTTTTATGGAATTTCCAGGCAGTTGAGACAGATACATTCCTTTGATGGAATTTGCCTGTAATAATGGTTATCAATCCAGTATAGGCATGGCGCCATATGAAGCATTATACAGCAGAAAATGTAGAACCTCGATTTATTGGACAGAAATGACTGAGAACAAGATGATTGGGCCTAACACAGTCAAAGAAACAGAAGAGAAAGTGAGGGTTATTTAGCAAAGATTGAAGGCAACAAGTAATAGACAGAAATCATATGTTGATATGAAGAGGAAAGTTATTGAATATACGGTAGCTGACAAAGTTTTCTTAAAAGTTTCGCCCTAGAGAAAGGTGTTAAGATTTGGGAAAAAGGAAAAACTTAGTCCAAGATTTATTGGTCCATATGAAATCCTTGAAAGGATTGGACCAATGGCTTATAGGTTGGCTCTTCCTATGGAACTATCCAAGTTCCATGATGTGTTCCATGTCTCAATGCTATAGAGGTACCAATTGGATGATTCATATGTGTTATCGGTACAAAAAATAAAGATCCAACCAGACTTTTCATATGATAAAGAGCCAAAGGAAATCCTATCTAGAGAAGTGAGATAGTTAAGGAGTAAGAAAATTCCTTTTGTACAGGTGCTCTAGCAACATCATGGCATTAAAGAGGCATGAGAACTCGAATCGATGATGACAATTCAATACCCGTAGCTATTCAAAACAGGTATGAATTTCGAGGACGAAATTCTTTTTAAGGGGGAGAGAAATGTAAGGCCAATATTAAGAAGTGAATTTAATGAATCAAGTGCATCTAAGTATAGTAAGAGACATAATGGTACTTAATGTAAAAGACGTAGGTAAATGGGTAATTTGTTTGTTTCGACATAAACAACATACTTAGACGTGAAATATGGATGGGAATGAAATTAATTGATAAGTTCATAAGTCAATGTGGGAATTAACGGAAGAAGAAGGACCAATATGTAATTTTCTAAAGTTAACACATAGACCAATTGGATTAAGGCATGTGTGACCAATAATAATAAAGTATGTGTGGCCAATAAGAATTAAGCATGTGTGTGAGTCCTGAAAGAGCATAAATGGGCATATAGAGAGGGGAGATGGATGGCACTTTGAGGGTTTAACTTCAGGTTTTTCTCCTCTCCATTTCACCTTCTTCATCCCATCATTTTTTTATGTAAGAAATCAAGTCAATCTTAAGTGAAAATCAAGGTAAAAGTTGGTGAGTCAAGCAAAGCCAAAGAGGAAGTGAAGGAAAGGCATTAAAAGAACTACTTTGCCAATTTTAAGGTTGGGGACTACACTTAGTCTAATTTCTATTTGTTTGTTATGTTCGAATAGATACAAAGATTCATTTGGATGTGGAATGGTTTCTGGGGTGATGTTTTGGTGTTATTTTGGTGTTACCTTGCATAGAATTGGATGAATATGATAAGAGAGTATCGTGTAGTGGAATTTGGTCTAGGGTTTATTGAACTAGTCACATTGTTTGGGTTTATAACTCAGCCTAAAGACTTATAAATTGGGTGATTTAAGTTTCATATGAAAACTAAGACATAGAACTAGAAAACTCTAGAAGAGACTCTAACTTAATTCTAGCTTTATGACATTGGAAATTGAGATTGAAAATGGTGACTTGATGTTGTCCCTATTTTGGAGCATCTTGTGATGTTTGGTATATATATCATGATTTAAAAGTCCAAATGGATTTATTTTTAGTGCTTTGGAAATAGAGACATAGTGGAATAAATTTCTAGAAGACCTCAAAACCTAATTCGAACATTTTTTATATTAAAATTTAGGAATAAGTGGAGGTGTGAATTATAGGCAGGGGACACGACAAAAAGAAAATTGCACTATTTTACGTTTGTTTTCATTTCTGATTTTTAACGAATCATATTTGAACCTTTTTTTAATGTATGTGAAACTTTTAAAACACCTAGAAATAAATGAAATAGGACTTACCTTATGTGAATTGGATGATTGAACATTGGAATTTAAGATTGAGCATAATGCATAATAAAGAAAATTTGCATGTACATAAATGATTTGTATGCATATGTAACCTTCATATGTGTATGATATGATTATACAAGTGTGATTTTGATACCCTTCTAATGGTAGTAAGTTATAACTCGCATGTATGAAGGCAAATACAGATTTTATTACTTGAAATGTGTATCATATGATTTGTCAATATATGAATTGTGAAATTGGCAAATGGTTAAAGGAAATATTATAGTGCTGGCACTATTGTCTTGGTGGTGAATAGATAGGTATGCCTAATGTAGTGCCCCCTTACCGTAGAGTATCTACCGGAACGCCCGTAGGTCATTCCATTACATATCCTACAATAAGAGCACACTACTGACAAACATCACTATACTCCCCATGGCATCACAATAATAAAACAGTAATAAGAGATTGACAACTTTTTAAAACCAAACTGAGTTCC
>JANIHZ010000005.1:64815940-64827964 GCA_027478365.1 Erythroxylum rufum | reverse complement strand
TAAGTAATGAGATGCAATTATTAATTTAACTATAAATTATTTATTAAAATATAAAATATAAATAAAATAAGAAATTGATCATTTTATTTATTATTATTACATAATAATTTAAAATTTAGCAAGATATTTAGTTTAATATCAAGTGCATGGTGGGATTAATGAAATTATACGAAAGGCTAGTGGTTTTTTTTAACTAAATAAATAATTTGTATACACAAAAAATTTCTTATTTATTTTAAATAAAACATATTCAATTTTTATTAGTCAATATTTTATAAGAAATTAAATAAAATTAGTTATTTAATTAATTTATCTTTAATATTTAGGTTTTTTAAATATAACAAAATTTTATATACGAGGAAATAAGAAAATCACGAAAGTGTAGCCAACCAAGCTTGCAGATAATGGCATGCAAATGTGATTATAGAAAGAGTAAATGTAAAAGTAGCACTTCATAAAGTATTTACGACAATAGTGAGACTCTTCAGTATTGAGCGTTAGTCGTATTTACTATGAACCAACAAGGAAATTACTTTGCTGGCGACTTTAGTTTTTAGATCTAATAATGGACTCTCGCTAGGCAATAATATTAAATTCTGACAATGGAACGTCAGTGGCCACTCAACTTGTTTTCTAATAAGGCAGCACACAAGTTGTTCCCTTGGGGAGTCAACTTGGTATTTTCCAAGGCACGAATTTTTAAGAGTATAATTTATCGACTTCCAAATTAGAAACTTCAGTTGAAAAAAAAAACAAAAGAGAATAATATTTTTGTGCGGGTATTCCATTTCCATTGCTTTGGACAGGTTAATGTTATTGACTAAAATTATTAATTAATACCAAAAGTGCAAAAGAGAGCACATATTGTTGGAAATTTAAGAAGGTGAGATGTTCTCATGTCATGAATAATCCAAGAATGTGTATATTTTTAAAAGGTTAAGAAGCAAGGATTGGACCGTTTGCTTTATTGAATCTGCCAAAACAACAACAGCAGACTCAGAAATTTCAGGAAACGTAGCAGTCACTCACTGCCCGGCAAACCCAATAAGCCTTCGGTGTGTGAACGAATAGCGGAGTAAAGTAAGCATTTCCCAAAAACTTTAATTAAAAAAAAAAATCAAAAGGAAGAATTCTGTTTGATATTACGATTACGCCACCGAATAAAACCGCACCGCTTTCGCTCTCCGACAATAGAATTCTAGAGAGGGAGAGAGAAAAAAAGAGGAAAAACAATTCTAGAGAGAGACTCATTCCATCAGGTTCAGCTCACCTTTACCAGACCTCCGTATTCCCCTCTCTCTCTATTTTAATGGCGGTTCTTCTAGGGTTTTTACGCTTCTTTTTTAGCTAAGAGCAAAAGTCTTCAAATCGGAGATCTCACATGGAAATGCCTGGTCGGAGATCCAACTACAAGCTTCTCAGTCAGTTCCCTGACGAACAGTTAGACCCGCCGCAGTACTATGAATCGTCCATTTCGGGCGAGTCAAAGAATAGTAAGCTCAAGTCAGAGAGAGGCTTTGATTGGGAGTCCGATCATAGGCCGAATCAACAGTCTAGTAACAATCGGATTGGGAACTTGAACTTATACTCCTCGCCGATCGGATTGCAACGGCAATCGAGTGGGAGTAGCTTTGGAGAGAGCTCGTTGTCTGGAGAGTATTATCCTCCCACTCTGTCAACGGCCGGAGGAAATGAGATTGAAGCGTTCGGCGGTTACATGCATGAGGACGGCAATTTGATTAGGGCCAGGGCGGGGGATAGTATCGCGTTTTCGGGGACGGGTTCTTCTGGAAAGAGCTGGGCGCAGCAGACGGAGGAGAGTTATCAGTTGCAGCTGGCTTTGGCGTTGCGGTTGTCGTCCGAAGCAACTTGTGCTGATGATCCGAATTTTCTGGATCCGGTTCCTGATGAATCTGCGCAGCGCTCCTCCAGCTCTAATTCTCCGGAGGCGGTGTCTCATAGATTTTGGGTGCGATTATTATTTCTAATATTCGTACTTGGCATTATAGTCGTGTTATTTACTGCTCTTGACTGCCTGCGTGTGTCTAAAAGAAATCCAAGTGCGCAGATTTTCATAGTTATATGGTGTAGAGATAGACGTGTTCCGACAAGTTAATTTTAAATCCTTGAATATGAATTACTTATGATACTGGCATATGAATTCACTTGACAGGCTTAATATGCTTGTTTTGTCGACGGTAATAATTATTGATGTTCACTTCCATACTTTCTGGTTCCTGGCTTCCTCATGTATGCGTTTTAATTGAGGCGGAGAACAACATCCGTTCAACTTTACTTGCAAAGTTGTTGTCATAGTTTGTGGAGGAATGTCCGCTGTAATTTTGTTGGTAGTTCGATGATTGAAATTGATGGACTTGGCAAAATTTTAGTACTTGTTCAACTTTGCTGTTTTATTATTCATCTCTAAGAAATACGTGACAGCGCTGATGCATAGTAAAATTGTTTCTCTAGATGATCATTACTAGTGGCGTTACTGATATAACAGGCATTGAATGTACTAACTGGTATCTTTTTGAGGAATTTACTTTTGTTGACTTCACATTTGTTGCTGTTGAAATTATGCGGTTGTTTTGCTAATAGTTTTGATGAAAGTTGTATAGCAACATTTCTTATGTAGGAAAGAAAGGCCCATACCCTCCTTTCTCATCCTTATTACTGAACATGGAATTAATTGCTCAAGTTATAAACTTTTATCCATATTATTTCTACCTTTCTTTTTCTTGAGAAGCCCACATAAATAATAGCATAATTAAGTTAGGACATTAATTTTCCTCAAAGGTACCTGACAGGCAAGGTTTAAAAAGATTAATAACTTATTACTGTGATTTTTCCCATTTCTGTTTCATTACCTATATTTACATTGAATCCTTGTCATGGTAGTATACTATATTAGCAACCAAGTAGGGTTTCTCTTTCCGTCTGGTTCTTATCATAGTTCTATAAGGACAAGTGCTGTCATGCAATGCTTTGAATAGAGGATAAGAGGCAAATTTATAAGTGGAAGGCCATAGATTGTTGAGACAATAAAGGGACTGGTGGAAGAAACCAATGGGTCCACAAGTAATGCTATTCTTTATTAAACAATTGGCACAGGGAACTGGAGATGATGTAATATGCTACCTTGGGTCTTTTAACTCCTCTTCATTGACATTGTGATCTGTGGAACTAATTGCACTTAAAATTCCCATGATTTGAGTAGAAAATATGAAAGTCAGGTTGTAATGGTGTTACAAAAGACCAAAGGATTGTTTCAAAAAGTTTCATGGCCGGGGAATTTCATTTGATTTTGTAATGGTGTTACAAAAGACCAAAGGATTGTTTCAAAAAGTTTCATGGCCGGGGAATTTCATTTGATTCGGCCAGGTTTCTTTTCGATCCTTCAACTGTGTAAAATGTGGATACCAACAACACATTATTTTAAAGTCAGCAAAAATCATAGTATTTGATAGGAAAATGTTTTGGCTCATGATTGGGTTTGCAAGTTTTTGATTTTAGATTTTAGTGTCAAATCAGTGTAGCTTTGTATGGTATTCTCTGTTTCTAGGTTAGAGGGGGTTGCATGTTCTCATGTTAACATTGTTTTCTTCTGGAGTTCTTAATTTGTCTTATATACTCAACATTCATCAGGTGAATGGTTGCTTGTCATACTTTGACAAAATTCCTGATGGTTTTTACCTAATTCATGGAATGGATCCATATGTGTGGACGGTGTGCACTGATCTACAAGAGAATGGTCGCATCCCATCGATTGAGTCTCTGAAATCTGTGAATCCGAGTGATGGTTCTTCACTGGAAGTGGTTTTGATTGATCAACGTAGTGATCCAGGCTTGAAGGAACTTCAAAATAGAGTTCATAACATTTCTTGCAGCTGTAGAACATCAAAAGAGGTAGTTGATCAGCTGGCAAAGCTTGTATGCAATTGCATGGGGTAAGTAGTATTCATATTGGAGCAGGTTGAAGTGGTTTTTATATTGCAGTTGATATAGAATACTTTGTTTATCATATTTTTTTGTTGTTACCATAAGGGGATCAGCTTCTGTGGAAGAAGATTTACTGTTGATCTGGAGGGAACGTAGTCATGATGTAAAAGATTGTTTAGGATCCGTTGTGGTCCCTATAGGCAGCCTTTCCATTGGCTTATGTAGACATCGATGTTTACTATTTAAGGTAGATTCTATCTTGGTGTTTTCTAATTGCTAATTGGTTTTCTGCTTTGCTGTTTAAACTTTTGGGTGAATCCTAGTATTTTGAGTATGCCAAGAGTGTAACAGATTTCTTTTAATAGCTTAACCAGATTCGATACTCTGTCTTATGTAGCTTATCTTTTTCTTCCTAGGAAGAAAAGAGAGTTAATGGTGAACTGTGTGATCTTGTCTAGGTTCTAGCTGATATCATTGATCTACCTTGTCGAATCGCAAAGGGGTGCAGATATTGCAGAAGAGATGATGCTACCTCATGTCTTGTACGTTTTGGTCTTGAAAGGTATTCTTTCTTAGCTTTTATGATATCTGTTGGTTATATATGTAAGAATTGAAACAAATGGTCAAATGTTGTTTAGTAGTCTATCTGAGAAGCAGAGCGATACTGTTTACTTTTCAACTCTGGGTATTGTTGTCTTCAATCCAATGTTTACCAAAGTGCTGATATGGTTGTGTTTGGATTTCCTAATTACTTAAGCTGTAGCATCATTTTGAATTTGAAAGTCACTATGTTCTTGATCAACTAAAAATTTGTTTAAAGTGTGTAGCAGTAGAGGTAAACGTTACATTTGTTGAACATGTGTCTTGATAGCTTTTGCAGGGAGCTAAAAAAATAACAATTCTTTCAACATTTAGACTCTTGGTAATAAATTTTTTTATTTAATTGTTTTCTGATAGGAACCAGAAAAGTAGGAGAGTAGAAATAACTGAGAATGGAATTTTATTGATAAATTTGAGAGCAAGAATCTTAAACTCCCAAGTCAGTCCGTATGGAGAGGACTAAACTCCAATACAAAAGGATTAATTTCTCAAGATACTGAATTAAATCTAGCTATCAGGTATTTATACTGATAGATTCCTAACAGAATGCATAACTAATTCCTAAAGATATGGGATAAGATAAATAAGCAATAGCTAAAATAAAGGCAATGTGATCTGATCTTGCGCAGAAATCAAGCTGGCACTGGAGATATTCTGTTATTTGTTGACTGAGTCTTGGTCACGTGATATTCTAAATTTCCTTCTAGAATAAGTCTTAAGAGGTGGAGGAGTTGTCGTATCATTTTCCCAGTGCACTATAATGTAATTCGAACTGTACCAGTAGTCTCTAGTTGTTTGATTCTTGTAGCCAGAATCTATTAAAGACATCTTACAAATTGTATTTCTCCCATTCCAGAGAATATCTAATTGACTTGGTAGGGAAGCCAGGCTGTTTATGCGAGCCCGACTCCTCGCTCAATGGTCCTTCTTCCATCTCAATTTCTTCACCATTGCGCTATCCCCGAATGAAATCAGCTGAACCCACCGTTGATTACAGGTCAATGGCCAAACAGTATTTTTCGGACTGTCAGTCACTCAATCTTGTCTTTGATAATACTTCAACAGGTAATGCATCGACAGGCCAACCCGCGTGACTCCTTCGTTGGCTTGTCTCTAGTTAATTCTTCTTCTATTTATTGTCTTTATCTTCTGCTTCTGTGTATGCTTTGTAGTTGCTGGTGCCTACATTGTTTCTAGTTTCACATGTTCCAATCATGGTATTGAAAGTTGAGTCCTCTTTTAATTGATTCTTCGCATACCAATCCATCTCCTTGCTTTTATTTCAATGATACTAACTCCTTTACTGTTTCTGGAATTTGTTAAACCTTCTGCAACTGATGGGTTGAAATGTTTGTTTCAGAATGCTATAGATTGACATTACATACAGAAGTATAAGAAAGAGAACTAAAATAGACAAGCTTCGTACATATTTCTAGCTGTATCACTTCGGGTATTTGATTTCTTTTTGATCTTGCCACATTGGAAGTGCCTCATTTGGCAATTCATAGCAAGTGCAACGCTCTAGATGAACCCCCACCCCACTCTATCGGATTTTAGTGTAACTCACATTTCAAGGTCTCCACTGTTGACCTTTCAGTTGTCTCCACAAGTTGTCATATTTAATAACATCTGAGATGCCAGTTGAAACTCAAGATTTGCTTTATTGCAGTTTGGTCCCTTTGTTCTCATTATGCATTTGGATTGTGAAGAAGATTGATGCTTCTTTTATTTTTGAATGCTTAAAATAATGAATTAACTAGATCATGGCTCACATTGGTAGAGAAGACTGATGTAGTAGTGCAAGTGTTAAAAAGTTTTTTTCCTCACTCATTCCATGCAAGAAAATTCTAATGTTATATAGGCAATTTGTTGGATTTCTTGTTTCAATCTTTTACTTCATCTCTTCAGGTGTTTAGGCTATTGTAATGTAAGATTTCAATAGTAACTGCTGTTTTGTTGTGTATATCCAGGTGCTGTTACTGAAGAAGATTCTGGAATTTCTATGTATTCTCAACCAGTTGACCTGGCAGGCAATGAAAGAAGTAATATTGTTCAACAAGAAAGAGATTCCCAACTTTCCAAACCATATAATCCTTCACATAATGCTAAACGATCAATAAACATGACCAAAGACCCAATCCCTGCAAAGAATATCCCATCCACTGGGCACAGGCATGTCCAACCACTTTTATCATACGAGATGGTGAATACTGGTAAAGATTCGAGGTTCTTTGACAGTAGTCAATTGTTATCTAGTAAACCAAGTAAAGAACTTTCACATGATGTGGAAGATTTGGACATCCCTTGGAGTGATCTTAATTTGAAAGAGAGAATTGGAGCAGGTAGAGTATTTCTGGTATTTATGCCACTTCTTTGAGAGAAACAGTAATGCCTACTAACTATATATTAGCTAATAGTTGTTCCTTGTGGCATGGTGATTGACATTGAATTGGTTTTTCTTTTTAGGTTCCTTTGGAACAGTCCACCGTGCTGAATGGCATGGCTCGGTAAGCTGCCTCTCTTATCATAAACATTGTCTTTGAAGACATGTCACACATCTCTTTGTTTCCTTTTTGCTTTCATTGTGAAATTTAACAATAAATGCTAAAACTTATGGAACTTGTGATTGTGCATTTAGTGGTGATAATTGCCAGTCAAGGAGATATGAAGGTGAAGTCTATGTCACTGAATTGATGTGTCAATCCATTATTTACCATAGTGCACTATAGATGAATTATGTTCAAGAAATTTCCTTAATCTGGCCTGGGAGATTCTGAATGTTTAGAGCGCCGTGTATGCCATTTGTTTGCAACTTGACCTGCCCACTAACAGGTTGTGGCTAGTTTTATAAAATATAGGTCTTAATGTTCGGTACTATAATCCTAATTGCTAGAATGGCAGCAACTATACCTGATTAGTAGACATGTTATGGATTTTTCTGGGGATTTGTTGGTTTTATGAGAGTGAAATTTGGTTCTATTTTTTGCATAGAAGTCTTTTATGTTTGGTCATTCTTTTGTATGATCTATAAATGTCTTATTGTTGAGTTTTATAATAGTAAATAGTGTTATTTTAGCTTCCGGTACAATTAGCTTAAGTATGTTTTAAGTTTTCTCAAGGTGTTTTAACTGATTAATTGAGTTACAATGTTCTTTGTACGGCCTCTTCCTCTTCTTCAACCTCCTTATCCTTATTCTTTTGTGGATAATAATCTTAACCACAGGAAGTTGCTGTGAAAATTCTCATGGAGCAAGAGTTTCATCCTGACGGGTTCAAAGAATTTTTGAGAGAGGTGAGTGTTTGCTGTGAGTTCAATAAAATTTCATGTGAACTGTTGACAACACCTTGCTTTTTAATCTCATATGTATAGTTGTTTCTTTTGCTTTTTAGGTTGCAATAATGAAGCGTGTTCGGCATCCAAATATTGTTCTTTTCATGGGTGCAGTAACGCAGCCCCCAAATTTGTCCATAGTGACAGAATATTTATCAAGGTTGTGGGTTCTTTCCCTTGTGACATTCCTTTTGTTCTATTTCTCCGAAGCATGGAGTTTAGAGAGAATCCCCATCTTCCAATTTTTTTTTTTTTTGGGAAAATTCTTCTGATTTTTTTGCTAGATATTTAAAAACTTTTTACTTTTGTGGTTTGTCATTCAGAGGTAGCTTGTTTAGGCTGTTGCATAAGTCTGGTGCAAGAGAGGTGTTAGATGAAAGACGTCGTATGAATATGGCTTATGATGTGGTATGCATTTTTGCTTATATGGTCACTACCTTTGCTTTGATTTTAGCTTGCGAAGAGCTTTTTGTCGTATCTTTCAAAACTAATCAAGGTGCTTTGAACTCTCACAGGCAAAAGGCATGAATTATCTTCACAAACGAAATCCTCCTATTGTCCATAGAGATTTAAAGTCTCCAAATCTTTTGGTTGACAGGAAGTACACAGTAAAGGTTAGACAGTTGACTCCAATTTGGCTCGTTATAGATCTCTTTCATGGCCTGTTTAATGATTGTTTGATGCCTCAGAAGTGAAATCTTGGGATTAAACTGGAGCTCCATCTAGAGTGAGATATCCAAAAATAGAATTTCTTACAAGGTTCCTGTGTATACCTATGGATGTCGCAGCAACCTTAAGTTGTTTTCCAATGTAGGCAGTCGGTTGTTTATCGATGTCACATGGATGGAGACCTGGACATCATCCAAACCCTATCCAATCCCGATTAGTTTCTTGCCATTATCAACTTGGCATGGCTGTTTATGCAGCCCTATGCAATTTACAATATTCCTAGTGTCTCCTCTTGCCATGGATATGTTACTGTTTAGAATTGTTACTTGGCCAAAAGGCGATTCTTTTTGTATATCTCTTAACTAAATAATTATGTTTGTGCTGTTTGAATTTTGTGATGTGTAGAGTTTTGCCGTTGAACCAAGTGCTGATATTAATTATGCAATATGTCTAGGATTTTCTGTTTATTGCACTTAACTCTTTTGTTTACTTTCTTTGACCTGATCAGGTTTGTGATTTTGGCCTTTCTCGATTAAAAGCAAATACATTCCTGTCATCAAAGTCTGCAGCTGGGACGGCAAGTGATTCTGAACTTATTTACCGTCTTATAATTCTTTGTTTAAGTTGTTATGAACATGCTATTCTGATATTATGATCTTATGTTTATTTGTCCTATCTATTAGCCTGAGTGGATGGCACCAGAAGTTCTCCGTGATGAACCGTCAAATGAGAAATCAGATGTATACAGCTTTGGTGTCATCTTGTGGGAGATTGTAACACTGCAGCAGCCCTGGAGCAATTTAAATCCAGCACAGGTTTGTGTTCTGGAGTTGTTAATTACTTCTGACATCATACAATCTTAATGTAGTCTTATTCTGAGTTGACTTCTTATTTATGTTGTTTGGGAAGCAGAATTGAGGAAGTCTAGCAATTTGATAGTGAATAATTGATATTTTGGGCATACCACGAGATTAGTAAAATAATATATCTGCCAGTTCGACTCTTTTAATAAGTAGAGAACATATTAGTCCTTTTTGTTGACTAGCTATTTGATGCATACCCTATCTTGTAACCTTTTTTGGTCCTTGATTGTCTGTTATGATATACCTCAGCAATTGGCTGACTAGGGGCCCAAGCGCAGGGCATCTATTTAGGAACGGATATCCGTGAAAGTTAAGTAGCTTCACTTACTGACTATTTAGACATCCCAGGTTTACTATAGCTAGACATGGAAACTTCCCAGCAATTCCCAACTTGCAGTCTACCTGCTGGGAGAGTTGTTCCAAAATATAATCTTCCCTTGTGTTTGCACCTTTTGATTTGTAATCATTTTGGTGCTTTCTCTTCCTGCATTTACAGCTGGAAATTTATGGATATGATGCCTACCTTGTAGGTTGTAGCTGCTGTTGGTTTCAAGGGAAAAAGGCTTGAGATTCCAAGAGATTTAAATCCTCAGGTGGCCGCCCTTATTGAGGCTTGCTGGGCAAAGTGAGTTCGAAGTTCTAGTTTTGGTTTTAATCCTCATCTCTCGTTAAGCCAGAGTGCCTGGTGGTTATTTGTTTGTTATTATTGTTATTTAATTTTTATACTGTCTCAATACAAACGGTTTTCCTGCAGTGAGCCTTGGAAACGTCCCTCCTTTGCTAATATCATGGAATCTTTGAAGTCTTTGACTAAATCCCCTGCACCCCATTCTGGTCCTGCTGATATGCCATTACTTGCGTGAAGGGTGGAACACCACAGGTCTTATTTATGCACATAATACAGCATTCTTTTGCGATTCAATATCTGGCAAGGATAGCACCGCCTAGATAGTCTCAGGTGCGCCATATTCTTCAACTCTGATCTACCCATCCCGGTTTAATAAACCATATATTTAGGTCGATTCACTCTCATAAGACTTCCGGCAGATGCACTTAAGCACAAAGCTCGCTGATGTACTAGCAATCAGTGAGCATCAACTATTCCTTAAAAGAGAAATGAATGCTCTCTGCTGTCATTATATGAGTTGCAAATCTGGTCTGATGGGTTTAAAATAATTCTTCATTGAAGCCTGCTTTGATCAACTTTCCTGATATTTTGATTAATTTACTTGGCCGCAGAATCATTGATGTACATGTCTGTCACCTCGAAACTCGAGAATTTTGTGTTTTTAGCTCTGCCAGAGGAACTACATCGATGCCTTAAATACATTTTCTTTTGCCTGTAACACCGGCTTCCTTAATGGGAAGTCTGTATAAATCTGTTTCATAATTTTGTATGTAAAATTTGTAACTTAAAATTAGCTCAATGAAATCGTTGGCATTTTTTCTTCATCATGCAACTGTTCCATTCTTTTTCTTGCCACTGCAAATCTCGAGGACGCATCTGCTTGCATCTCCATTTTACGTTTCTTGATGTTTAACAAGTAAATTAAAAAAAAGGGCTATGAAAATAGACAGAGAGCGGAAAAAGGCATTGTTTAAGACTTATCTGCACAATGTTTCATGAACTCTCATTTTGGGAATATAGTAATGATAAGGAAGCCTGGTAGAGGGTATTTGGATTCTCGCATTGCTGTTTATTATGCCATCATTGAGTTTTCTACAACTTCTTTTCTGGGGATCTTGTTCCTTATACGCTTGGCAATTGCAAATTGTTTATTTTCTGGAGCGAACAAAGACTCGACTCAGCTCTATGATCATGAGTTTAAGCCAGCCACCAGTTTGTTTGGGTTTGCTCGTGCTCGCTTCAGTTGGATATGCGGGGAATTGTTGAAATTTCCCTCCCTATTCTCCAACCCCTTGATGCAAACAGCTAGCTTACTCTTGGAGTTGGAGTTAGTAATATGGGATTCTTATTAAGTAAATTAGTGTCATGTTGTTCTAGTTAAATGGTATATCTAGTTTAGCAAAAAGCATTCCTCACTTAGTGATAAATTGTAACTTGATTTTATATGTTCGGTTCACAATATTAGAACTGAAATACCCAACTATCTTTATGATATTTGCCAATTTACGAGAAATATTACTTCCTACTTTGGGAGTTCGAGAATTTTAGTAGGTGTTTTCTCCCGTTCTCTTACGCTCAAGCAAAAACTCTATAGCTAGCAGACTCTGCTCGTGCACTGAGGAATTCAAGTCACTGTTTACACAAAATAAAATTTATCCACCTCTGGAATTCAATTCCGAAAATTTAAAAGCTATTGCTCTTAATTGTTTTTTCGGGTGTGTTTACTTGGTAGGTATGAAAAAAAAGAGAATGAGTATAGAATGAAAGATGGAGTTTGTTAAAGGGCTAAGATTATAGAGTCATTATTTTGATTACCTATTTTTGGATAATATCTCATTCATCTCTTAATCTAGAAGAATAGGTATTATTGTTATGTAAGGGTGTGTTTGTTACGATTAATTAAAATATAATTATAAATTAATTAAAATATTGTAATTAATTAATTACAATATAATTAATTAAAATATTATTAACAATTAATTAACTACAAT
>JANIHZ010000005.1:64805068-64815840 GCA_027478365.1 Erythroxylum rufum | reverse complement strand
CCTTCATTTTAACCAACCTTTATAATTATAATAATAACATCTCTTATTATTTATTATTATTTTTATTCTTATTTTTATTATTATACTTTTTTTTAGAACTAACCGCTCCCAGTTAACAGCACATTAGATATTCATAAAGTTTTATCTTTTCTTATAAATGCGCAACCCCTTCCGTATCCTGTATAGTCTCCGACCTCTTGTTTCTAGTAGCAGTGCAGTAGGCCATCTTTATTTAAAAAGGAAACATATCTACTCTGCAAGATTTGCCTAAAATGTTATTGGTCAGTTACATAGCTTCGCCACTAAGTATTACGACCAACTGCAAGTGGGCCACCATTTTCAAACATGTAACAGTAAACTACCAATCACATGATCAGAAAATGAAATCTTTAACACCTGGTCAAAAATATCTAGTGCCCACCTGTCTCCTAACCACAAAAAAAAAAAAACACCTGCAATTAACAAATATATCACTACCAACCAGTTAAGGTCGGTGACTTGAATTGTGCTCGTCGTCGTTTCGGTGAAAGTGAAAATAATAGACGAAAAATGGCTCGAAATTCTTATGGCCGTGGTCGTGGCCGTGGAAGGTGCAGCGAGCCTTCACCGCCTCTTTTAAGATTTTTATCGAACAGTTTGTCGGCGATCACTCTTATATATCATTTCAGCCCCTCGAATTTCACGGACACGCTGTTAATCCCCATTTCTTCGGCCTCCTCTTTTCTATTTCATCCTACTGAAACCACATATAAAATTCTTTGATCGTTCTGATGAGCTCAGAAGACGCAGAAAAGTACCACAAATCACCCCATAAGCCTTCCTCTTCTTCGTCTTCTGAACTGGAGACAACGCCGCCGGTGAGTGGTTCTTATCATTTCCCATCTGGGTCTTCGTTTATGGAGGACATAAGCTTCTCTGCTTCTCCTGTGATGGATTTCCAGGCGTTCTCTGCTTCCAATCCTTCGAATTATGCTCCTCCTCCGGTGTTTGAGTTCAAAGCAAGCCCAGTTTCAGAAACAGTTGTCAAAGCTGAAGAAATGGAGGAAGAGAGTAGTGGGGTGCCTCAGCCATTGAACTGCTTACAAGGGACTCCAATTCCGCCATTTTTGTCCAAGACTTTCGATCTTGTAGATGATCGGAGTTTGGACCCGATAATTTCGTGGGGTGCAAAAGGAGCGAGCTTTGTGGTTTGGGACCCTGTTGAATTCTCTAGGACTGTGCTCCCTCGCAATTTCAAGCACAACAATTTCTCAAGTTTTGTTCGTCAACTCAATACTTACGTGGGTATTGCAGTGTCATAACAACCTTAATCGGGTTATTGTGCTCTTTCTTTGATGTATATTTGTTTCGATTTTGTGTATTGTTTTGGGATTTTGTCTGACTTTTGTAGGTTTTGCTGACAATGTTTTCTTTGTAATTGGATTAGACACTGATCAATCATTAAAATTTTGTACTATAATAGTGTTTATGGATGATGTATATATTTCTCAGGTTTTGAATAGGCGCTTGGTGTATCGTTGTGTTAGTTTTATAGCGTTGGTTTAAGATTATGTAGTTTGGATGGTTTAGCTTATGTAATTGGGGCACTGTTCATGTAAAGTGGTGTTTATTTGGGATTGTTGTAATGGGGTTTACCTCTAGTGAAGTAAATACATTATGGGAAGTAATCAAGTTTATTAGGTGTATTTCTTCTTCGTGAAACTGGTATAGAAGATTTTTAAGCAAATGATTAAGGGATCTGCATTCTGCTGATATTCATACTGCAAGGAAAGACTTCCTTCCCCTCTGAGTCTGAAATGGAGCGGGGAGTTGCATCTTTCACAGGTAGAATTTCAGGTTTCAGTAGAACAAATAATATAACAGTGAGCTGCTTGTAATATCTAACGGCATTCTGTATGTTACAAAATCCTGTTTTGTGTTTTACAGATGATTTTAAAGTTAAAACTCAATTCTTTCTGTGCATTAAATCAAATGGTTTCAGATTATCTCTCATGATCCACATCTTTGTGACTAATGTGCAGTACAATGAACTTCAGCTTCTTCCCAATTCATTCTTGAATCACTTTCATCATGTATTCAGGGTTTTCGCAAGGTCAACACTGATAGATGGGAGTTTGCAAATGAAGCTTTCAGACGAGGTGAGAAGCATCTGTTAAGAAACATACGGAGGCGCAAGTCGCCACATTCGCAGCAGATTGGAATCTACACTGGGTCCTCCACTGAATCTGGAAGGGCTGGACTAGAAAGTGAAGTTGATGAATTGATGAAAGATATGAGTGCGATGATGAATGGCGTAGTAGAATTGCAACAACAGCAGTGTGGAACAGTTCATTTCATGGAAACTGTTAATCAAAGGCTTCAGGAAACAGAGCAAAAGCAGAAACAGATGATTTCTTTTCTGGGGAAGTTGTTTAAGAATCCTACATTCTTAGGTCGACTTAAGGAGAAAAGGCAACAGGGAGAAATTGCTTCATCTAGAGAGAAAAGGAAATTTCTTAGGCATCAACAAAGTGAGCCGGATCAATCTGAGTCATCTATTGTGGAGTACAAGTCTGACTGGAGAAACCTAACATTATCTTCTGCAGCCCCAGCTACAAGTCCAGTTCCTGTTGAACGACCTGATTACACTTTACACGGTATGGTAGAAATGGGTCTAGGAATAGAAGATGTGCCATTTCAAACAGAGAATGCTGTGTCAGATGATTTCACCATGTCAGATGAATTAATGCTTTCACAACCATTAGGTAAAATCACAGAACATGCTGTTGAAGGGGTGTGTAGTTCTAGAAGTGATGATGCTGACAAGGGAAAGAGTCTGATGACCCCAAAACAAGATACTACTCCTGAATATTTTGTCTCTTTCCCCGAGGATTTAACACTGCGGAAGAATTTTTTGGAATACTCATCGCCTGGGATGGAAGGTATGGTTAAACAAGACAATGAATGGACTACTGGATTCGAGAGTCATGCTGGTTTGCCTAGTTCTAACAGTGAGTTATGGGATAATATTATCAATTATAGTTCGCCAGAGTTGGGGCCAACAGGCAGCTTCTCAGATATGTGGGATCTAGGTTCTGTACAACCAGCAGGTGGTTTGAGCTTTGATAGGCAGCCAGCTGAGGGAAAACCTGTCGATGAGACGGGGAGTCACTCTACCCAGCTGAAAGATTGATAGATTACAAAACTTAGATCCATAGGGCTTCATCTGCATTAGCTCTTGTTGCCCTTGTGGAATTTAGCTATTTTTTGGCCGATAGGGTCTATTGACTGAATTTTATTATGAATATCAACTAATTGATTACTAGATTTTATTTGTTATGCCTAAAATATTTGTCATTTATAATGTCCAATTGCCTTCATTTATTTGCTAATTCTTTTATCTCCATATTCTTTCCTCGAGTTTAATTACACCATTCTATGCTAAATAACAATTCGTCTTTATTATACATGTTGGTTGTAGGTACTAATTGGTACCTAAGTTGTGAACCTTGCAGGTGTAACTAGTGAGAGGATTCACAGCTGATGGGCTAGTCAGAGGAGGCGTTCTAATTATCCTTCTCCTGTAAATTTTATGGTTGGATACAAGAGGATGTTTACGCCATCTCTAAGATGCAAGAGAAGTAGTCGCAGCAAGCACTGCGTCCCTGGAAAATAGGATGAACTACCTTCTTTGAGAGAAAGCAGAACGAGAAGTAATACCTGCTTCTTTGTTTTTTGTACAAAGACAATAGGTAGGTTCTATATATAATGTTGTAGATGGTTTTTAAGTAGTAGTAGTATGTTTTGTCTGCGAGAAAGGAGCCAATCCATCTTTAACTATTAACTGATAGAATGAAGCTGGCACCTTAGGCTCCAAAAACTTTTATCTGGGTCTGTGGGATCAAATTTCATCTTTTTAGTCTGATAGTTAACATGCATATGATATTCCTTAACTAATGTCTGCTGCAAGTGCAGCCCCTGATGTTCCATTATAATTTTGAAAGGAATCTTGAGCATAATTTAAATGTTGGACCCTTTTGCTATATATGATTCCACTTTATTTCTTAACGTATGAATTTGGTTTGTGCTTACTATAGGAATCTGTTAACAACAATGTGGATGTTATGTTTTCATGCTTACTCCAATCATTTTTAACCACAGCCGCACTCCCTTCTTAGGAACTACTTTAATTAGGCTCACCCATTCATTATTAAACATAAGATAGGGAATTTCTTCCGGTATTAAATAGGTTGACCAGCTCTTTCTTAACAACTTATTTCATGTTAGGATCAGTCTTTTTTGGTACTTTATAGGGATGTAATCTAAGGACTTCCAACTATTTTTCAGTTTCAACTTTACTTAGGCCTGCGTTTACAGTAACAACTCACAAGATAAGTAGAATTGGATCCAAGAAATTTATATACGAGTGGATGGAAAATGTTTCAAGTTCTACCTGTAGAGCTTTCTCCACTCTCATTGATTTAGGAGCTTTCATTTACCAAACACTTTTTAAATAGATCATTTGAATTATGCTTAGCGAGCTTCTACATCACCTACTGATCATTCAAGTCAATCGTACAATAAGAATCTCCAAAAGAAGAATATTGAATAGCATTAGGCAAATTAAACTCTACTCCCTCATCACCAGCACTCAAATAAAGCTTTCTATTATTCACATCAATAACAACTCTTTAACTATAGCTAGGAAAGGCCATTTAAGAACGATAGAGAGTTCAATATCCTCCTCCATCTCTAAAGCAACATAATATATATGAAAAAATTACTATTACATCTTATAAAATACATAGAGGATATTTGACAGAATGATCCACCAATTGTAGCAAAATAGTAGTAGGGTTTAAATCACCCTTTTCGAGCTTCTCATGCTAAGATAAGTGTACGAGACTAACACTTGTCCTTAAATCATACAAGGTACAATTAAAGCTCATATCGTTAATAACACGAGAAAAAAAAATTGCTAGGATCTTTGAGTTTAGAAGGCAATTTGTTTTGAATTATAGCATACACTCCTCGATAAAAGATATTGTTTTATAATCTTTAAGCTTCCTTTTTATTAGACAATATCTCCCTCAAAAACTTTGCATAAGAGGGCATTTGTTTCCAAGTTTATGTGAAGGCATTTGTTTCCAAGTGTATGTGAAGGTAACATCAATACATAACTTTTGAACAAAAATTTTTCAATTTGTTTATCAAGTGTAGACTTTAAACAATCTTTTTTCCCAAAGGATCCGAGCAATTCCATCGCCTACTTGAAGTACGGTACCGGTATTTACGGTATAGGCGACTTATGTGGTATGGGAGGAACATATTTGGGCTCTTTATCTTCTCCTCTTTTCTCATTTTTGGTCTCACTCTACTTACTGGGCAACACACCATCTTTGTTGTAATCATTTTCAACCTCTCTCACCTTAGAATCCTCTTATCTTCTTGTAACTCCTCAATGTCATAACCTTATAATGCTCTCTAGGGTTCTCTTATTGGCTAGGAAGTTGACTAGGTGATATAATATAAGAGCTAGTTTGATAGGCAAGTTGAACTTATAACTTCTTGTTTTGGGTTATTAAAGCGTCAACCTTAGAAGTGAGCTACCTAATTGCCTAAATAAACCCCTAATTTCACTTTGCTTGGTTTGTTAGAATATTCTTAAGTAAAGACTCTAAATTGGACTTCGGAGGAGGGCAGGTGTTAAAAAGCCTTAATTGAAAAATGAGGGTTGCCTTATATTATTTTGGAAAACATGGTTAAATTTGTCTCTATAAGAAAAATTAGAATGATTTTTCCATTCAGGATTATAGGAATTTGAAAAAAGATCATTCTTCTAGTTAAAATTATTGACATAATTAGCCTATTCAATAAATGAATTTTAGAAAAAACGAGTTCCTTGAATTCAAAAGGTGGAATCGCTCACTCTAAGCGCCCCACACCCTAACTCGACAAAATTGTGAGGTGGATAAATCACGGTTTAATCTTACTTAACTTATCAGAAAGATGACCTATTACTTAGCTCATTTTTCTAAAATTCATCAACTTTAGTAGCAGGAAGACTTAAAACATCAGTGTCATACTTACATCGAGTCTTTTTTGGGACTTTTGTTTCACTTAGCCATTGATAATGATTTTGAATCATATTCTTAACCAAGTTGTTCACTTTGTCGACTAGTATTATTCATGATAGCGCCACCAGTAGCAACATACACTAAAATCTTGGTATTGGAGGTCATCCCACTGAAAAATGTTTGAATAATAAGTCACTTCTCAAGCTTTTGATGGGGGCATGACTTAATAGTTCTTGCTACATCTCCCAAGCTTTTATAAAGTGATTCACCTTCCATTTGATTAAAAATTGTGGTTTGATTTCTAATCAAAGTAGTCTTAAAAAAGTTTGGGATATTTGACCCCAAGTGGTAATAGATCCTACTAACAAAGTTTACAACCAACTTGCCTTATCTCTTTAAAAAAAAGGGAATAACCTTAGCTTGATGGCATCTAGTGAAAAATCATTAAACTTTAGGGTATAATGGTAATCTAGAGATATTGAAATATGTAAATTGATATCTTCGATCGGAAGGTCACCAAACTGATTTTATTGTACCATGAAGAGAAGAGAAGGTTTCAACTTAAAATTGTTAGCTTTAATGTTGGGCATTGTAAAATTCAAGGGATGTGGTTGAGTAGAAGGGACTCATTCATTCTTAATTATAGGTCAGGAGTTCGATTATTAATTTTGGGTATGAAACAGCCTTAAATTCTTGAGCCAACCGTCCTATTCCGTAAAATACCGATAAACTAACAAGAGGATTAATCCCTATATTCACCGGTGAATACCTTGGTTTAAAGAAAAAAAAAATGTTGGTCCTTGCAATACTTAAATAAGCAAAACAACAATTTATATAAATATATATATATAGCGTGTAAATCTGGATTATTAAAGATAACTTTAAACAAGCCTAATTTCTGAAAACAGGCTATAGTATAGTTACGATTAAAAAACCAAAAAACAGACTCCCATTAAAAGAGAAGGTCGTAAAGTAGAACAGCCCATCAATCCAAGGTCCTAAAACCCACCATCTACCATAAGCCCCTGAAAACCTAAAACCTAAAACCCTGAACTTCCCTTTCCTTTCACAGCCAAGTTCTTGGCTTCTCTCTGCAGACTGATTTCTGTTCCGCCTATTAGTAATATGTTGAAGGTTAAAGCTCCCAAGAAGGGAAGAGTTAAGCGTGAGCTCGAAAAGCGTGCTCCTAAACTCGTAAGTCTTAATAACCCTTTCATCTTTTCTTTGTTATTGTATTCAATTTATCTGTTTGTATTCCTGGAAAGTTGTGTTTTTTTATGATAGAAACTTAATGGGTTTTGGGCTTTATTGTATTTTGTAGGTTGAGACCGGGAAGAAGACGCTGATACTTCAAGGTACAAAGGCGAGCAACGTGTTGAATTCGGTGTTGACTGATATTTACCATCTTAAGAGGCAGAGTGCTTTGAGATTCACGCGCAAAAACGACAATATAAGGCCATTTGAGAGCGGAGGCGAGACTTCCTTGGAGTTCTTTTCTCAGAAAACTGATTGCAGCATATTCGTGGTGAGTCTAACTCAGTGATGCTGTATTTTGGGCACTTTTTTTACTGTTCAGTAATATCTTCATGTGATGTTTGTTGGAATACTATTATGAAGAAATGCGCCTTATAAGAATTTTTATATGATTTTTTTCAGTTTGGCGGAGGGGCTTAATGTTCCTTCCCCAGTTTATGCTATCGTATATATTTGTTTAATTTAATTTCATTAGCTATTCTGAAGTTTTAGTTTGATTTAAGAAGTTGTTCAACAATAGGTTTCTCATGATTTAGAACTAGGTTGTAAAAGTAGATATTGGAATGTTCCACTTGTTCCAGTTCATTTTTGTTTAACTTGGTTGCTTTTCTGATCAGGATAAGGGAAGTTCTGCTGTTTAGTGGAATGGTTATGCTTGTTAAGATGTGATTTTGGATTTAAGTTACTGCCTTATTTTCTTGTTTTAGATTTCTTATTTAAGTTAGCAAGGCAGTAACTTCCATAGTATAACAAATGGTATCACGTGAAAATTTTTCTCAACTAACTGTATAACTCTCCTCTGCAGTATGGTTCGACCTCAAAGAAGCGCCCTGATAATCTTGTCATAGGAAGAACATACGATCATCTCATATATGATCTTGTAGAAGTTGGGGTAGAAAATTTCAAGCCCATTGGGTCTTTTAAATATGATAAGAAACTAAGTCCACAGCCTGGCTCCAAGGCTTTCATTACTTTTATTGGAGAAGGATTTGAGATTGTTGACGAGTTGAAACATCTGAAGGAGGTTTTGCTTGATCTCTTACGTGGAGAGGTGTTTCTCTATGGCCATTTTGACTTTCCTCTTTGTATTTAGCAAGATTACAAAAATAATCACTTATATGTTATATGCAGGTTGTTGAAAATTTGAATCTTGCTGGGATAGATCGTGCTTACATATGTACAGCTGTATCTACCAATCGGGTGCTCTTCACTCACTGTGCTTTGCGCCTGAAAAAGTCCGGTACAATAGTCCCGAAGATGGAACTTGTGGAAGTGGGTCCTTCCATGGATCTAGTGATGCGTCGTCACCGACTTCCTAATGAGAGCTTAAGGAAAGGAGCCATGAAAACAGCTAAAGATCAACCTAAGAAGAAGGTAAGCTAGACTGGTGAAGTTGCTTATTTTTATCAGTGTATGAAATGGCATGTAAAATTATGTTGTCTTCTTTCAGATTAAAAATGTTAGAGATGATGCCATAGAAGGAACCAAAGGGAGGATATATATTCCAGATCAGAAGGTGAGAAATTAGTTACTCATGCTGTGGCTTACCTGCTTCTTTTCATCCCTGAATCTCACTGTTGTGACTGGCAGCATCTTTAAGTCGTATTGATATAACTAATTTTGGTTCTAGATTGGAAATGTGGCACTGCCAAACAAAACAAAAGGATTGAAAAGAGAACGACGAGAAGCCAAAATGAAGCGTGAAAAAAGCGAACGTCCACCAAAAAAGCAGAAGGAAACTTCTACATAGTTATACTTGGGCCGCTTCTGTATCAAATTTGTTTTTCCTTTCTTTTGGCACTCTTATATTGTTACTTTGGTTTCATCTAAAGCCATTAGTCGCACCAGAAACATGACATTTTATTGCTGAACGGCATCAGTCACTTAACATTCATGGTTGAGAAATTTTGTCAATGTAGTGATTGTCTCGAAAGGGGTTGCCTTGTCTAATTGGCAGGAGGTGAGTGTCATCTCTCGCGCTTGGGTTTCTCTTGAAGTTGACAGGGGGCCTTAAGTGTTTCTTCTTTCCAATCAGTTTTGGACATTGCAATTTAGCTGATTCCTTAGGTGCTTTTTTTCAATATTAAGAAGGCTATCGGTGAAAGGTTAATTGGTCAAACTAAAAAATCAATGATGCAAAAAATCAATGATGCAATTAGTTAGTTCTGTGTAATTATAAAAATTTTGAATCACTTATACAATTATATACTGATACCGTTAATATCAAATGTAGTAATTTTTTAAATTTATAAAATAGTATATAATATTTTTAAGGCTGCAAAACAGTCCCTCACAATTCACATTTGCAAGGTATCCACAATCACGTCCACAAGCCTCCAACATCACACTCACACATGCATTTCACAATTAGTGATCCACATTTCCACACACAGCAAAATGTATACGTTTTCGTTTCAGTGAAGTATGAGATTCAGTTTCTATCTCAATCCATTGTCGGTGAATTGTTGGATACTAAGAGTTGAGACAAAATGCATCCTTTTGCGATTTCTGTTTAGTTTTATGAGTTTCAGAATCATAGGAAGGGAACAAAGCACATAGCCGAGTTATGAGGCTTCGAATCTTGCAGGGAGATTGTTGGCTGCGGTAGCTGCGGGCGGGGGCTACGAGGAAGATGAAGGTTGAGGGGGAGCTGTGGTGGGTTGTCGTGCTTGCGAGGAGCCTATTGATTGTGGCGAATGCAGGCGGGGGTTGCGATGGTTCGATGGTGGGCGATGGCGCACTCACGGGGCAGTGGTGGCTAGCGACTATTTGCGCGAGGCAGGATGGTTTGGGTAGGCCCACACTGCTTAGGTTTTGTCTCCTTTGGTGGTTGCGAGTTGAACTACAACTGTTTACCTCTGTGGGTGTCTGGGGTTCGAACTCGAGACCTCAGGATTTTGTTGGGTGCAAGATCCACGCCTCACACCACTTGAGCTATAGCCCAAGTGGTATGAGGCGTGTCCCTGAGGTCAGCAAATCCTTGAGGTCCTGGGTTCGACTCCCACAAATCACCCTAAGACCAAAGAGGACAATACATGGACGGCGGGGGATACCCTCTCCAAAAAGGTGCCTTTTTGGAGAGGGTGGGCCCGCACCGCTTAAGTATTGTCCCCTTTGGTGGCAGTGAGTTGAACTACAACTGTTTACCTCTGTAAGTGTCTGGGATTCGAACTTAAGACCTCAAGGTTTTGTTGGGTCGGGGGATGGTGGGTAAGAGAGGAGAGAGAGAGAGAGTAAAATGAGAGGCAGACTTTTTTTTTTTTAATACAGGGGAAAGAAAAAACCAACTCAACCGGCTGAAGTAGCACAACGCCTATGAGACAAAATGTCGTGGAGATCGCGTTGCAAGTGGACCCAGACAATAATCGGAGGCTCCTGAAGGAAATGTAATCCATGGCTAGCAAAAGCTGCAAGTGAGGCCATACAATTAAACCTGGCAAAATGGGCGGGTCACCCGTTTAC
>JANIHZ010000005.1:64731619-64742296 GCA_027478365.1 Erythroxylum rufum | reverse complement strand
GAATCACATAATTGACTTACACTAATCAAATTATGCTTTAAACCTTCAACTAGCAGAACATTATCAATAGATGCAAATGAATCTTTACCAACTTTGCCGATTCCAACTATTTTGCCCTATTGGTTGTCTCCAAAAGTTACTAATCCTCCATGCTTATTTTGGAGGTCTAGGAACATAGACTTTCTTCCTATCATATGTCGCGAGCATCTATTGTCCAAATACCATTGGTGTTGGTTGCTTTTTCCAAGAAAGGAGATCTGCAGTACATATTGTGTCCTTTTTAGGTACCCAGATTTTTTTAGGTCCTTTAGGGTTAGTCTTACGATTATTCATTGAATAATAATAAGAAGATTGTTTTTTTTTTCTTTTAATAAGGGACAAAACTCTTATTGTGACGAACATTGCTATTAGTAAACCCTAAACTACTCTTATCATTAGGGTGTCTATATCTTTCAATCATGTCGTTCATCTTTTTGTACTTTCAGTAAACGTTGATAAATCTGCTAAAAGAGTATTAATCCTTTGTTTCAACTGACTAATTTCCTCAAATCTATCTACAGCCACTTTCTTTTTCATATCGTCTACTTGTTTCTTAAGGCAGACATTTTCCTTTTCTAACACTTCTGTGTTCTTCAAGTTTTCAGCAAATTTCCCTTTTAAAGCTTTATATTGCTTTAATATAGCATGTGAATCTTCTAATAGTTATAAATATGCTTGTTGAAGTTCATTAAAATTAGAAGTTACCTTATCATCGCATTCTTTTTCAGCTAATAAACATATATTTGCTTGTACTGATGCTTCTGAATCGGAATCAGATTCGGATGAATCCAAATCTTCCCAAGTTGCATCATGCTCTTTTTGTTTTCTTCGCTTTTTTCTATTTTCTTCTGAGCAACGGACATTCAGACTTGTAGTGTCCTGTTTGTTGCACTCATAAAAGATGATAGAAGTTTTCTCGTTCTTGACTTCTTTGCTATTTTTCTTAAAATAAAAATCTTTATTTCCCTTTTCATTCTTTTTCCACATCCTCCTAATCTTTCTTGAAATGAAGGATAGTTCATCATTGTCTTCACTTGAATCTTGATCAGATTCACTAGCATCATCATTCTTGATTTCTTCAATCTTTAATGCTTTTGAAGATGAACTTCTATTTCTCTAAATCTTTTCATTCTTTTGACCAGCCTTTAATGCTATAGATTTGTCTCTTCTAGGTTTATCTTCTGCATCAAGCTCTACTTTATGTATCTTCAAAGAACCAAGCAATTCATCTAGCTTCAATCTGCTTAAGTCCTTGGCTTCTTGTATTGCTGTAACTTTGGATCTCTATCTTTTTGGAAGACTTCTAAGAATTTTTCTGACATGGTCTTGGTTATAGTAGATTCTCCCAAGAGCTTTAAGTCCATTAATGATAGTTTGAAATCGTCCAAACATCTGATTAATAGACTCATCCTCTTTCATCTTGAACAGCTCATATTGATGTATAAGAATACTTATCTTATACTCTTTCACCTGATTTGTACCTTTATATGCAATGGATAAAGTGTCCCACATTTCCTTCACAATTTCACATCCATGAACTTTATCATATTCACTTTTGCTTAGGGCACAACTCATAAAGAACTTGGCCTTTGAGTTTAAATGAAATCGAGCTTTCTAATCGACTAACCATCTGATACGAGGAATGATATTGCCTTCATTTTCTATTGGTGTGTATGGTCCATTCTCGATGATATCCCAAAGTTCAATATGTGTGGATTCTATAAAGAGCCGCATCCTGTCCTTCCAATAATGATAATCCTCACCATTGAACGCAGGAGGTCATATGACCGAGGCACCTTCAGCTATAAAAACATGTGATTCAGCCATAGATCTTTGTCTTCACTTTGTAAAGGTGGTTCTTAGAAACCGAGCTCTGATACCAACTGAAGTAAATCACTTGTTAATATAGAAATCACGTAAAGTATACAAAATACGCAAAAGGGGGGTTTAATTGTGTAATCTTTTCTAGAATACAAATATTTTGATATTTCTTAAAAATCTTTTCAACTATCAAATGAATACCAAAGATACTTTATTAAAGTTGATTTAAGTAATTTTGTATCTACTCATCTAATAACAAGAAAATTAAAGTGTAAGGTTAGAGAATAGATGTCACGATTTTTATACTAGTTCACCCCAAACCTTGGGCTACATCTAATCTTTAGAGTTCGTCTGAGATTTCACTATACTCTTCAACTTTGCAAGTATTCTTTCTTCCCTTCTAAAGCCCCTTCAGGTCTTTTTCACAAAGTATTCTTTCTACTATCTTAGCCTCTCCAGGCTCTAGCCTTTTCTTTCTCTCACTAAGAAAGATAATGTGAGCTTTTCGTTACAGTAGTATTTTCTCTCTTGTTTCGCACTTTGGATACAGAATTTTTTTCTAAGTAATCACAAAGTTAAAAAGTTATTTTAGTCTTTAACTAGGACTAGTATTTATAGCCTAAATCTCCAACTGTTTCTTAAGAAACTGCTTCTTGTTACTTGTAGAAACCGTTATTTAGTTGAGTTCTATAACTAACTCCAATTAAGTAACTGTCTGATGTTCTAGAGTATCTTTTTATTTGTATCGTCTAATTTTGTCGCTTTGTCTGTGTTTTGTACTTCGTCTGTGTTTTTCTTCGTCTGTGCTTTGCACTTTGTCTGTGTTTTTCTTCATCTGTATTTTGCACTTCGTCTGTGTTTTGCGCCTCATCTGTGTTTTGCTTCATCTGTGTTTTTGCTTCGTTTGTGTTTTGCTTTGTTTGTGTTTTTTCTTTGTCCGTGTTTTGCTTCATCTTTGTCGACTAAGTGATACCTGCACTTTTCTTCACACTTAACAAACTTATCAAAATAGTTCATTCATTTCTAAGATTGTTATTATTTGATTGTCAACAAAATTAATATAAGTGATGTTTTTGACTTAACACATACATATCTTACATGTAATCTTAGATTATAAGTATGTTGAGTAGATTTTTAAGTGTTCTGGCTTGAGTAAGCATATGAATGATGGTTCACTCACTGAGTTTGGAAACTCATCAAAGTTGCAATGTTGATTTTTAGTTTCAAATGAGATATAACTTCTAAAGTGATCTAATAGAATTCTAGTACTATTATTTCAAGGATAAGAATGACTCAAAGGTCTGGTCAGCTGATACCTGTGAAGTCTATACCTTTGAAGTCTAGATAGATGTCTTTTGTAATAGCATTACATGTTATGACACACATTGTCTCTAGTGTGTGATTTTTATATTATATGACATGTTGGGATTGATTTCAAAATTGTTGTGTATGGTCTACTTGAATTTGGAATGGTAATGACATATATGACTTATTATGATTGTGAAGGAAATAAGTATTTGGAATGCTTAAGTTATATTGATGCCTCAGTATTTATGTGATTGTTTTAATGTACCATCTCCGTAAAGTATATTCTCGACTATCTATGGATATGTTCGGGCATATGCATTGTGGGTATGGTAAGTCACAATTTTGGTATCAAAGCATGGTTTGGCATCCTTAGGAATACATATATAAGCATTTAAACATGATATATAGTACGAGATCCGTATAGTGATCACAATTATTGTTTGTTATAGGTCATCTGCTATAGGAGATCAAGTCGCAGAATCAGTTGACCTTGAGTCTATAGAAGCCAATAGAGTGTCCCCAATACCTCAGTCTGAGCAAATGCCTCAAAGAATCCCTAAGAGATGAGAAAGGAGGTACGACAAAGTTAGAAAGTAGGGGGCTATAGACTTCTACAGAAGTACAAACCCTGCTGAGGCAGAAGGTTGGCTGGAAAGAATGAAAAAGGTGTTTGATCAGATGGACTGTGAGTCCGATGAAAGGTTCAACTTCGTAGTCTCAATACTGTAAGTTCCAGTTTATTAGTAGTGGAAGACTGTTCTAGGTAGTTCCTATAAGGCCCTAAATTGTATCATGGTTGGAATGTTACATGCTCATGAAAGTTCATATATGATAGGTGTTAAAAAATTGTGATATGATTGAGAATTGCATATGACTTGAATTTTGGGTTTAATGGATCCTACTTAGTGAATTGGAATTAATTGATACCATTAGAGAATTGAGGTATTAAAATGTACATTTGGACTAGGAAAAATTGTCAAGTGGTAAGATAAGTTGGTACATGAAAATTGGAATGACTAAGCCTATGAGTTAGTGACATTTAGCATAGTTGATGCATTGACAAATGGTATAGTTAATAAATTGACAAGTGGTAACAATAAGTGAGAGAGAAATGGCTTAATATATTGTTGACATTTGGCAGCTCCAATGAGGGACAAATGAAGAACATGCATAGTGACACACTTTGTTACAATTTGATGACACCGAGCAATGGATGAGGCAAGATTCTACTGGAGTAATTTCTATTTTGCTCATTCTTCACTATCTTGTACTCTCTTTACTGAAACTCTCTCATTACCTCTCAAATTATAGAATTTTTAGGATCATTTCTCTTAGAATCCTTGTAAGTTATTGCATCAAGAAAGCTACTTTATACTACCTTTTATGTTGTTATCATCTTAGCATTAAGATCATCTTACATCTACCTAGATTTCGGAAGTGTTTTGGTTACATAAAGGGAAGGTTTGGTTAGTTCTTTGAAGAAGGAACTTGAAGGTAATTAGGTAAGGGACTACTAAACTTGATAGTATGAATTATTACAAGTTTTATGATAAGTGAAATGGTTGAAATATGTGTTAAGATGATGATAAATGAATGTTGGAAAAATGATCTTTGTATAACAACTTTTGGTTTGGTTTTGATGTGCAAAGGATAGTGATTTGTACGTTATTTAATGAATGATTTTTAAATTATTTGGACATGAATTTGATGAGGTATTGAAGGATGAATAAGGTAGAATTGAAGTGAAATTGATGGACTTTGGTAAAGGTGTATCGAATGGAAGTAAAGAAGTGAAGTTTTGGAAACAATTTGGAGGCTAAGGTGAGTGAACCTTTGGTTCACTCATCCCACGATTGTGTGATTTATAAGGCTTATTCCCACCATCGTGGGAAGTAATTAGGAAGTGGAAAATGTTGGTTTTGGACATTTTTTGGACTATATAAGGTTAAGGTACTTAATAATGGTTTAAATAGACTTAATTGAGCTTAAAAATGAACTTAGTTTGATTTGGAATAAGTTCATTAAAGGTTGTATAAGTTTTGGATTTTTAATTGAAGTAATAACTTAAACAAGGTGTTATTAGATAACAAAGTATCTAATTTTGGAACTTATAAGTTGTTACAGGAATGAAGTTTATTTAAGAATGTTAATATGATTTAAAGAATAAAAGTAATTTATTAGTTATGAATGTTTGTGAATTGGAAATTTGAGTCCTTATATGTATTATATAATGACTTAATGTGTTATTGTTATATTGATGTAAATGCTTCTGTTCACAAGGTATATTGAGTTTGTTCAAGTGAGAATGAATGTGTTAAATTTGAGCATAAGAAAATGAATTCATACTTATACATTATTTCACTGTTATGTGATTATGATATTGAGATAATTCTAGACCATCAATTGTCCGAGGAATTTGACAATTGGGATTCTATTAGAAGTGCTTTCTAATTGCGTGAATATACATAATGTGTGATGACTCAATACATTTATTGATGCTTTAATGCATATGTTTGTATTGATAAGGTATGTTAAGTTTGGTAAAATGAATAAGGTTATATATTATGTACTACATCATTTATATGAAATTCTAAAATCTGAAATGGTTTATTTTAAAACTATTAAGTCCTAGTTGTGGGTAAATAGGCACGCCTAGAATACAGCTGCTCTTGTAACCAGACACTAAGGTGTCTTCTGTGCCAGACACTCTGATGTCTTATGATTTTAAACACTTATATGTCTTCTAATTCAGAGACTTAAGTATCTTTTATTTCATATACCGATCATGGTATCTTCTGTTCTGGTCCCGTTACCTAGTTATGTAAAAAGGATTAGTAGTCTAACTAGTTTTGTATTCTGATACATGTTTAGTTTTGATATAAGCAAATTATGTTCTGATAAGAGATAAGCTCTGATTTGATACAAAACAAGTTTTGTTCTAATATAAGTCATATTTTGATATGAAAGGATTATATCCTATTCTGATATTCAATTTTGATATTTGTACATTATGTTCTGATATTTATGAGTTTTTCTCTGATGTAAAAATGTTTGTATTGATTAATGAATCATATTACATTGTGAGACATAATGTTTGGATTACTCTGTATTATGAATAATTAAAGATTATTGTAATATAATTTGAATCTGTATATAATGTTAGACGACTGTTAGAAACAGTCACCATTATGCATTAAGTTTAGTTTTTCCCCATTAAGCTATATGCTTAGCATGGTGGTTTTACCTCCGTGTAGATTCTGATAAGAAGGTTTAAAGACTGCGACAAAAATAGCCGCAGTGGCCAAGAAGAATGTCTTTTGTTTTGAAAGATGTATATTTGAGTTTTTGAGTTGTATCTAACAATATTAGACAGTTTGTATTTTGTTTAATGGTTTGTAATAACTTTATTATAGGATGGATTATGTTTAAGACATGTATTTTGATCAATTCAATATAAATGATGTATATTATGTTTTGTTTACTACAACATCTAATGATATGTAATGTATGTTTGCTTGAGTTTCTGGAATTGCATGTAAGGAATGTTTGGTATGTTTTGGTTTGTTTCATTTATGTTTTGTGTGACACTTTTATATCCTCCCAAGGGGTATTTGGGTGCTACAGTTCTGCCTGACCTTATATACTAATGTGGGAAGGCTTTCTGAAGGTATTCAAGGAGAATTATATGCCAAAAATCTATTTGGATAGGAAGTTGAAAGAGTTTCTCAATCTGAAATAGGGAAGTCTCATTGTAGCCAAGTATAAGGTGCGGTTTAATGAATTAATGGGATATATTACTGCTTTGATTCCATCTAAGGAAGATAAATGTAGGCGGTTTGAGGATGGATTGAATATTGGAATTGGCTCTGTATCAATGGAATCTCATCATCCATACATAACGAATTGGTGTGGTATATTCATATCATAACATATGAACAGTAAGAACTAGCATTCTTGTTGAGACTAGAACTCGTAGGGAAGAAAATAGATCTATATAGACACATAGACTCATGGAGCCATACATCTCGATCGGAAATGAATCAATAGAAAAAGAAAGAACCGAAATTGAGCCGTTTGTAGCTGGCAAACAATGCTTATACGGTTGTTTGACTCTATCTTTTCTTTTTATTCTTTATCCCTTTTGGCCCACCTATCGAATAGAGGATTTAGCTTGTATGTATCGCTATTAGTTTGATACCAATAATGCCAGTCATTTCAGTATGGTAAGGATAAATATATATTTATTCTAAATAACACTTCCATTAGTTATTATTACTGATTAATAAAATACTGATTAATAAAAGTTTTGAAAAAAATGGGGGGAGGGTTCATTTTATGATAAAAAATTCATTAATTTCAAGTATTTCACAACAAGAAAACAAGGGATCCGTTGAATTTCATAGGTTCTTCTCTCTATTGGAACAATAGGGCCATTATACTCATTAGTAAACTTATTGAAGAGATGAAATATAACCAAGGTATATCTTTTTGATCAGAGATTGAGTCGATCATCAGAAGAAGAATTAGGCTAAAAAGGGCTCTTCTTTTTTTAGATCTAACGAATTGGATGAATTCCCCCTAAAGATTCACATCAGAATAGCTGGGACATTGAGGAATATCCAAAAATGCAGTTAGGGAATCGGTCTGATTCTATCTCTGTTCGTTCCGTTTGAAGTAAGGAAGGATCCCAAATAATCGATCTTTCTTTTAGTTTTAGTTGTTGAATCTCTCTTTGATTGATCAATGTTGCCCATTATAACTATCTATTGAAATAGTATGAAATCTGATATGATATGTTTAGAACTATGATATGTCTAGAAATCAATATATCAATATAATATCTTAAATCAATGGTGGGTTTGGTTGAGCGACTAAATTGGACCGAACCCTTTGTCAAGCTATTGTTCTCTTATTCCTGAAAAGGCTTGTAAGCCTTACTTTGACCGTCCCTCATTGGCTGTTTGCAGATTCCATTATTAATAAGTGTGTCCATGGCTTCTTGTACCAATTTCTCCTGACTATATCATCACTAGCATCCATATCGTCACTAGCAACTTTACGTAAGGCAGGGTTTGGTTTTTTGGGGGTGATAGTGGAAAAGTTGACAGATGAGTCACCCTTACTACCACTAGTAATTCTAGCTACTATTGCATGTAATATAGGATTAGCGGTTCTAGAACCATCAATGATTGGTGAACCTACAGATTACTCTTAACGGTCAAAGCGAACCTTTTCATTCTAAATTCTTGAATTAAGAATGAATCAAATCTCCCCAAGTAGGATTCGAACCTATGACCAGTCAGTTAACAGCCGACCACTCTGCCACTGAGCTATTGAGGAACAACATGTGGCCTGCTATCAAGAAAAGAATTGCAATAGCTGAACTCTGTGAATTCCATGAAAGTAGGATACTCCAAATTCCTGTGGTTCCGGAGGATCCAGCTGTAGGAAAACCAGGAATATCAAAAATTTGAGTGGTTGAAGCTGAAGCAGCTACTTTCAAAGTAATAGAAATAAGTGGACCTAACCCATTAAATCCTGACTAGATCAGCTATTATGATATTCAAATTTAATATTAATCATCGCCATGGTAAGCTATTGCCTCAGCAACTAGCTAATCAGATGCGAGCCCCTCCTCGGGCGGATTCCTCCTTTTGCTCCTCAGCCTATGGGGTATTAGAAACCATTTCTAGCTCGCAAGGAACTATCGAGGGTTCGATTCCCTCTCTCTCCTTTTGAAGTCAATTCATTCACACATTATCTTGAATAAGAAAAAAAGGGGATTTGTAATTCAATAGCCAAATTTAGTGGTTCCGTTAGGCTAGCTATATGCTAGAAAAACTTCAATCATTTCTTTTTGTTTAAAAATGAAAAAGAGAGGGAATATATATCCTTAAATATTAATCCATATTGCCCAGAAATCTCAATAAATTCGGAACTATTATATGCCCAAGGTCCAATATTGGATCTCCTTCTGTCCGAAGAAATGATTCATCGAAATGATCATACATTGATCATACAGAATTGCCAACAATTTTTTTAAAACTTGAAATCCACAGGACGAGGTTGGCTATTACCAATTTGAATAGTTTAACTAAGATGAGAGCTACTTCGATTCAGATTGAGCGGTTATTGAAAGATGAACCAGGAGAGTATAGATAGGAGTTTAGAATTAAAAGGTATGGTGGGTTTCAAGCTAACTCTAAAAGAAGATTTAGTAAACGCCAGAATAGACCATCATGATTACGCACTAGATCGAGGTAGCCAGGGTTTAGACAGAGAGGCAGTTTTATTCATGCTGGTAAGGGTAGAGGTCAGGCGTCTAAAGGACAAACATATGGAGGGCAAACATAACAGATGCCTAGCTATGAGTATTGTTGAAAGAAACATAGTGGAGAATGTTGGAAAATATTGGGAGCTTGCTTGCGTTGTGGCTCTTTTGAGCATCAAATTAGAGACTGATACAGTATGGAGTAAGAGGAGGATCAGTGATTGAAATGACTGTCCAGTAGAGCAGAGCTAGTGGAGCAGAACAGAGAGGCAGAGGTAGGAGTAAAACAAGTTTAGCAGGTCTTAGTGTTAGGACTGAGGTACGGAGTAACCAACCACAGTCCCAAGCTAGAATCTTTGTTAATACGGGACAAGAGGTGCAAAATTCTCCAGATGTTGTTACAGGTATGTTATATGTCTTTAATTTTGAGGCATTTGTGTTGTTAGATCCAGGATCTACACATTCATTTATCACATTACATCTAGCTTCTAAAATGCATTGTGAGGGAAAGATGTTGAAATGTGGCTTAAAGGTAAGTACACTGGTAGGTAGTACTATAGTGATTGGAGAAGTGTGTAAAGGGTGTATGATTCGGGTTGATCAGGCTGGTCTTGCAGATAGTGAGAGAGGAGTAGAGAGGAACATTTTGAGCATTTAAAGCTGGTGTTGCAGATAGTGAGAGAGAAGCAATTGTACGCCAAGTTCAATAAGTGATAACTTGCATTTTTTTCATGCTAATTTCTTGTGTTTAATGGGAGGGGGCCCATAGCATTAAAGAGAGGAACGAAAACCTAGGCAGTAAAGGGCGGTAGCTTTTGAGGAGGAAAAACTTAAATATCATAAAATAGTAAAAGGTTGTGGCAGAAAGCAGGAGAGAAACATTACAACAGTGGTGGAGTGATTGCGGCAGCAAGTGGGGCTAGGAATTTTTTATACTGGAGACGACTATTAAGGACGGCGTGAAGCAGCTATAAGGTAGAAGACAGCAGCGACTTGAGGGCAACGATTGAGCTGAAGTTGGTTCGGTAACTACAGAAGGTTGAATTCCATTTTTAATTTTGTTAATTTCTGTTTTAGTTGATAGAGACTTGTATTAGGTTTGGCTAAGTTTTTAATCTAGTCAGGGTACTTTACGTTTGATGCATGTAATTCGTGAGACTCTCGTGGTTTAATTGTTTTCGTGAATTTCTTATGTTTATTTAATCTCTGCGCTTGATCGATTAATTATTGTTGAGTTT
>JANIHZ010000005.1:64631652-64643741 GCA_027478365.1 Erythroxylum rufum | reverse complement strand
GAGACTTCGTAATAAGATGGAAGATGAATATCTCTCTGATTGTTTATTAGTGTTTATTGAAAGAGAAATTGTTGAAATAGTTAGTACAGATTTATTGATAGATGATTTTCGTGATCTAAAAGAACGGCATATTACATTTTGATTATTTATTAATAATATTATATAATTGTATTATTTTTTGCATTTAGATGTTGACCCCCGGCTCTCCCTTAGAGTTGAGTCTGACTCCGCCCCCGTCTAGACCCCGCGTTTATGCTAGATTTAACTGGATATTAATGATGATAACGATGAAAGTATTTATGAAGTATAATTGAACAATATAAAACAGCTTCTTTATTGATTAAAGGTAAGGTTATGTACTACTAAGCTTTTCTAAATTTCACATGTCCATGTAATTTTTATTGGATATCGATGTTGTTGTAAATTGAACAATAGTTTTGCCAGTTTTATTTGTCAAATACACTCGGGTGAATAAAACGTATGAAATTATGTTCACCTTAATCTTCTCTATGCAATATATTGATCTCTATATATAGCAGCACCAGGAGTGACATTACACATATAATGTTGTAATTTAGAAAGTTTAAGTACATCTAGAAATTGGAAATTAGTAAGTTGGACATTTTATTGTTGAGTTAAAGACAAATTTGTTTTTGAAAAATTTTAGAAATGAATAAATTATTTAATGAATTAAATAGAAATATAAATATAAACTCAGTCAACTAAATAATAATAAATTCATTTGCGTGTTAAATTTAAAATTATGAGATATCTAGAAAATTACTTTCCATTAGATTGATCATTTAAACCCACTTTTTCCCTATGCTAGAGGTTGCTTAAGTTAGAACCTAATTTCCCTATACCTTTAAATTAATTAGATGATTAATCATAATTAATTGATTAATGTAATAGGAAGAGGTGGAGGAGGCTAATGAACGAGGGACGCGCGATAAAAGAGAAGACGACGTGCAGATAATGACACCTGCACAGTGCTTAGGATCCTGCCTTTTTGACTTGGCTCCCTCACTGCCTCCTTTAATCTCACTTTTTGGCTCCTTCTATTCTAGGGGAACCCATTAGGCACATGCACAGGCACATGCTGCCTCATGTTTTGAACCTATATTCCCTGTCGAACGACATGTCGTCAGGAGTCATTTCAATTTTCAGAACACCAACCAAAACAAAACATGTATACAGTATACATCGACGGCTGATTAAACGTAACTGGCTTACTAAATTTCTAAGGAGTCTCCTTGTCTAGTCAAAGATATAGTCCAACGGCTTGTCGTTGGGGACCCGTTTGTCCCATTGCACGCTTTCCCTACACCAAATACGTACTTCCAAAATAACCAGAGCAACGTACGTACTCGTATGACATTTATCCCCATGCTCTACACATAATATGACACAGGCGGCTGATTCCGTACTTACCCTCTTATTTTCCATATATCATCATAAATGTTAAGACTCGGTTTTGTTTAAACACAAATTTGTCTGCCTTATTATATTGTTAAGGGGACTTTTGTCTGGTCAAGATATTGCATGGCAAATTTGTTTTTTTTTTTCCGTCGTATTTATATATCCATGCCAAAACGGATATTTCATAAACTTATAAGAATAACTTTGTCAAAAGAAACCAAACATAGAATTTGCTTTGGTAATGGAGACTAACTTAACTCTTTATTCGACATGGTAAGCTAAACTCCATAAGCCTAATGTTGGAATGATCATTCAACCATACATGATTATGATCCTGTCTACAGCTAGCCCTCCCTAAATTGCAAGGGAAAAAAACCAGTCGACAGCCACTTCCTAGTTGTGATTGATTTTCTAGGGATAAATAATGATTGAGCTATGGCAAAAGTTGTGACAAATAATTGAATAATGCTACAAGAAGAGGCGGAGAAAGAAGACTGTTGACAGGAAAGGATCCCTGGGGTCCTGAGGACTCGATCAGAAAATGCTGGAGGTTGCTACGTTTGTTAAGTAAAGCCAAAACCAGAAGTCATGTCTTTCGATAGCTTTGTGTCCTACCGTGTAAACAATTAAACATGCCTCGCCAAGCTATCGGAGAACACACCCCTCCAAAAATGAAAAAAAAAAAGAAGAAAAAAGGCAGTAAACATTTCCCTTCTAAGAAACCTTCATCCACTTTCTGTTAATTACGAGTACAGTAAAGTTTCAAACGCATTTAAACCAAGTAGCCTTATAGTCTATAAAGCTTCTGGGTGTTTTTTTTTTAATAAGAAAAATAAAAGTCTAAATTCTTACAAAATTTAGTAATATTAAGTATATTTTAGTTTCTTTTATCAAATTGATTTCAAACTTTGATTTTTACTTTTGATTAAATCTAAAGTTCATTACCTTATGAATACAACATAAGATTATAGAACGAATTTAAGCTTTTTTGCCCTCCTTTTCTATAACTATATGCACATACATTGCTATTTGCTAACAAACTCATGGAAGGTGCAAAATTCTCAACTACCAATAATTGAAGAACTGTCTTAGCACTATCCAAAAACCCTAGTTAGATGTGGACCCTTGTTCATCTGTGTCCATTAATTGGTATTATTCAAACACGAATATCAATCAAGCCCATGTGATCACCCGCAAATTTGACGGTAGGTGCAGATATAACCGTACTACATTACTACTGGCATTTTGTTTGTACAATATACCTCCTTTACCATTTAATGTAGCTGCACTGCTGCAGTGGCTTCAGCGAGGAAAACTTCTTGTGCACTCAACTACATCAGAAATCAGTGCCAAACTCATAATTGCTACACATTGAAAAACCTTATATGAAGAAGACCATTACTTCAATGTATTACTTTCTCAATTCTGGTAAAGAATGAGGCTTTAAATCGATAATAATTGTCTTTCTATGTAAAGTTGCCGTTTGAATTATCATTTTCAATGTCATAGATATGGTACAGTAAAGGTTCAGTTTTGGACTTACGTATCTGCTGTAATGACACACAAAAGTTGGAAAGGGTTAGTGTCTTGTAGTTGTAGTGTGTATATTATGCACGTCTTTTCAAGTTCTGGCCAAGAATCAAAATGAACTCGATCGAATAAAAGTATGTCAGTTCTACCTATGCCTGTGATATAATTAACGAATGGCTATCTTTCCTCGTGTGTTCGTTTTTAGAAGCCACGGCCTTCCATTATAAGAGAAAAACTAAAAGTACAATATCAGCTTAGCGGCTACACAATCAGTAGTAGTATCAACTTTCAACTATTATTATACTCAACAAGCCTCCCGAGTCTCGAAGAGTGATTCAATGCAAGTACTGTTAGACCTGCATTTCCCTACAGTTTTAAGAAAAGCAGACAGCTTTTCCCAGACCTCTTCAAAATTTGAAGGTTTTCATTCTTTTTTTCCTTCAAAACAACATTGTTCTGTGTGTTTGGTTATACAGTGAGAATAGAAGTCGTGTTGACCAATAAAAACCAGCATTTCAAAGCTATGCTAGCTACCTGGGTGTCAGTCAACTACATCTGTGTCTTGTTGAATGATTATCAGAGATTGAGAGGTCTATGGTCAAACACTTACAAGCTTATATATTGCATTCATAACATAAGGCTGCCCAAAAAGAAACAATAATGAAGACTAACAGTTTTTCTTTAATTACGGTCAAAACAATATGACAAGATAATAAAAGATAATAACTATGAATACATAGAAGAATCTCCGTACTTAGAGATTGTGGACAGAAGTGCTAAGTTCCGGCCTCATTGTCATAGCTTGCGTTTTGAAGTAGCAGAACGTTCCATAATCTACACATGCATGCATATACATCATGTCAAATAACAAATATTACACATAAACTTAGCAAAGCACCAAAAGAGAGATGCAAGAGCGCTTCATAATCCACGCTGATCAGGTGCTGCAGCAGCCAATGAACCATCTGATGTAATCCTGCAGCAGCTGACGTGGCGCATCTCAAAGTGAATGATTAGATCATCCATGAGTGGGTTCCCGTGTTTGCTTGTCTAGACAAATATGGAAATGTGTGGGGCCATTCCTCTAGCTGGCTATCATGATTGGCTTCTGTTGAAGGATGAATGGATAGGATTGCTGCATGCACATTCGAGAGAATGTGAACATTTCTACACAAGACAGAGATAGAGATGGAGAAAGCTAGTTGCAAAAGATTATTCTTTTATATATATATATATCTCTTTCTCATTCTGCTTTATTGAGATTTGATTAACTAACTATGAAGCTGGCAAGATAAATACTATAAATGAAATATTATTTTATTTGTGATTTTTTTTTATGGAGTGGGTTTTAGGTACTTATGGCAGAATTTGAACTTCACAAAAAAGAGAAAAGAAAGCATCTTTCGTATATAGTCAGTTCTTTTATTTGCATCACTTTAAACCTTATGTAATTTCATTGCTGCTTACCATGAAAGTAATCTCTCCAAATTCAAGTGAAAACTGGAAAGACTTTGTAATTGAAATTCAGTTTGTCATGCAAATGCTAATGCTAATGCGTTTTCGTGTCAAAAGTCATAGAATATTATTACTTTGTTTTCATATTTTAAGTACCTTTCTCTTTTAGCCTAAAGTTAATTTTAAAGAACATTATTAGATAGCTAGGGTCTCGAGAAACAGTTTTGACTTTTTCGTGGTTACTCATGATAAGCAAAATCATTTTTAATAGTCCGTCAACCAAAGCAAAAGGAGAATACAAATCATAGTGATTTGGGATTCTTAAGGACTTATTGACTTATATAATTATCCCAATTCCATGAAGAACTCTTGTATCAACTTTTTCCGACTCACAGTTAACTGACGAGACTCGATTCATATATGCGTTTTTACTAAATTTACACCATGAGAACACTGCCATACTTTACATTGTGTGAAGATATTAGAAACCTTCGTGATTCAGGAACTTTCAAAAGTTAATCTATCAGCAAATCAACAACGGTTGTAAAATACACAACTTTGAATATTATACCATATTTCTACCAAAGAAATTCAAGATTACCCTAGGATTAATTATGTTAGCTCAAGGCTTATTAATCATTTTGACGATGAACTTATAATATTTCAAATTTAAATTAGATTTATTTCCTTCTATTACTAACAGGTTAATTTTTAAAAGGAAATAAAATCATAAACCTTGTTTATGAACTTACCTTATTTATTCTACAAAATCCGGAAAGATCTTGCTAATCACATATTTCATCAATCAGTTCCAAATTTCTCTTATTGGTTTATTATTACAGGATTCTAGAGGAGATAATATAGAAGATTCAAAGTCAAATTCAAAATAGAAATGAAGTAATGGCTAATTGAAGAAAATGTTTATTTAAGCAAGAGCCACTAAAGTTGTGAAATAGAGAAGCATGGAAGGAAAAAAAAGAGATCTAGAAAGCCTGAGATATATCAATACTTTTGAAAGTTATATCATTATCAAATCTTTTAGAGAGATCATTTACTTCTTCATTTGTTAAGAGCTTGTAGATGCTAGCAAAATACTACTAGTTTGAAAGATTGGAGAATTTTGAAAAAATGTAATCATGGGAAGGTTGAAGAACCTTAAAAAATATGTACTCATGAACTTGAAGAGGCTCGTCAAATTACTACTTGATTTTATAGTGAAATATTCCAGTTAGATACTTGGGGACTGAATGTAGGCTTGAGTTGTAAGCTGAACTAGTATAAATCGACTGCATCATTTCTCTTCTCTTAACTTTTATATTTCCGCATTATATTGTGTGTGCGTTTATTTCAGCAAAAGACTTCTTCACTTTTAACATGCTCCTTCTGTATTTCAACTTGCAAGAAGTTTCTTTCATTTTAATAGATGTCTTCTATTTTAAATTGTCTTAACTAGATTTATCCTTTAGCAGGCTCCTATCATTTAACAAACTTCTATCTCTTAAGAGGCTCCTATTGCTTAAACAGTTTCCTATCACATAATAGACTCCTTTTACTTAGCAGGCTCCTATTGTTGTTTTAAACTTCTACAGGCTCCTATCATTTTATTCAAATTAAAAGTATCTCTCGCATGTGCTTGCTTTATCAAATTAGTCCTCTTAGAAACTAATGATACTTGTTTTGGCGACAATTAATTAAATTACCTTCCAAGACTATATGTATACACATCGATTTTTCGCATTAAATGGAGTTAAATTCGAATGGAAGTAAACCCTTTTATGTAGTCATCGGAGCAACTTTTATTGGTAACATTCCATAAGAAGAACCAAATCTTATCAGAATTTTATTGGTCAGCACTCACTTCTTACCTTCATCGGAGCAACTTTTATTGGTAACATTCCATAAGAAGAACCAATTCTTATCAGAATTTTATTGGTCAACATCCACTTCGTACCTAAAATTAAGTCTATATGACTTTGAAGAGAATTGAAACTATTTATCAAATTAATAAAAGCAATAGGAATGTTTAAATTGAATTAATACTAATATTAAGGGACTTTTTTTTAAAAGAATCAGCTTGTAACATATTACCCTAATTAAGTGCATTTTATCATAATATAAAAATAGTAGAAAAATAGATTATAGATTGTAGGTTGTGGAAACACGGCTAGATTATAGTTTACAGAATATGGGAATTCGAGGTTTTCAATATGTAATATCTGATAAATATTTATACACATTAAAATAAAACGTATGATTGATCACAAATTTATTTTCTTTTAGAAACCCCATACTCATCGGTTATAATAAAATATAGGGTAAATTACCCTGGAATTGTAATTTAAATAACGTAAAAGATGTTTCATTTTTAAAATTTTAATTTTTAAAAATATCTTCTGTTATATTTCTATTAAAAATAAAGATGAAATACACATAATAATGAATATTATATACAGGTCAATCAAATATTATTAACAGGAAATTTCAACATAATTCTTAACCCTGGTTTAACCTTTTTAAATTTGATTCAAATTAATAATTTATTATAATTTTTTTAATTATAATTGAGTCAAGTTTGAATAGTTCAAATCGAGTTAAGAATTAAGATAGATCGTAACGTCATTAACATTTGATTGATCTATACACGATACCTATATTACTTGTGTTCTGTTGTTTTTTTAAAATTATTTTAGGAGAGTTTCTTTTTGAAAAATTAAAATTAAAAGAGTTTTGTTCAAAAACATAAGAGAATGTCATTTCAATTTTTTTTTATCTTGAAATGCTTTATGTTGAAATGAACACAGCATTTGATATATCCTATACATGCTCCGGGCCCTATTAAAAATAAGCATATCTTTGTTAACAGAGTCACACTATGTTAAGCAAGTAACTAGCTGCAGGTAAATGGCTGTCACCATCCGACTATGCTAGCCAAGGACACATAGACATCCCATTTGTGAAGTATCAAATTATGATGCTTTAGATCCCATGCATATGATACTAAGACTTTTCAAGAGAATGGAATGATGACACGACTTGAGACAAATAAGCTATGTATATACTTGTCAACTTGTGTGAGACATCAAAAAGGTTATCTGCATCTCCAGTTATTGCACTCTCAAGAGGAAGTGGGCAAGTAGCAGTAACAATTGTCAAAGACCGCGTTGATTGCTGGCCTGAAAACACCGTATAGGACTAGGAGGCGATTGGAGGCAGCCAGTCGGATTGGACAACCTGTCTTTTTTGGTTTGGTTTGTAGTCATATGTATGAAGTTGTCATATCATGAAATTGGGAGTGAGTTGTCACCCTTAAAAATGCTTAATCATTAAGCTTAAGAAAGCTAAGAGGTGTTTGATTTGAATTTTTGGTTCTAATTAAAGACGTATCTTTTCAATGGCGAACAATATCTTTGTTTTGGAACCCAACAAATGTCCGCAACGTATTGTTTAGAATAAAAAAAGCAAACTTCTTTTATAAAGTTATTTACTTAAAAAATATTAGTATTTTAAATTTTTTTTAAAATGCTTTGTGTTGTTAAAATTTTAAAAAGAAATTTAGTTAATTTTTTGTCAAATCATTTTAATGAATTTTTACATAACTAACACAAATGATTGTATAAATTATGTCCCTTCTGTAAAAATTAATTATCAGAAATAACCTCTTTACTCAATAAGAGTAAAGCTTTGTACTATTGGATCTTCCTAGATCTTGTACCTCAGCGAGACTTTAATCAGGTGTTGATGACGATGATGTAAGAATTAATCATATAATAATATATGTTAAGATAATTGGAAATATTTAACAAAAATATTTTATAAAAAAATAACGTCATGAGATTTTTAAGTAAATAATTATTTTTAAATAATCATAAATCATCAGAATATGCACTAAAATAAGAAAACTTACAAAGTGGTCCATAAATTTGAACGTATTAATTATTTAAATAATTTGAAGTTAGTAAGATAAAAACATAATTTCTGACCACATCATGTTATAATTGAGCTATTAATTATTTAAATGACATGAAGTTAGTAATACAGAAGCGTAATTTCTTACCATATTATGTTCGAATTGAGCTGTATTTTCAGAACTTGGATAAGATTGGGTCGTTTGAGGTGAACATATTTAAGCCTAATTTCCCGGTAGTGCATGATTTGAGCTTGCACGCCTAACAACACCACCCACTAAAAGAGATCGACAAGGGTCTGGTTCATGAGCCGCGCATAGGTTAAAAAGTCCAATAGACCAAGCCTCGGCCGAAACACCTATGGAAACACAACTTTCCCACGCTGAATTTAAAACTGGTTGTCAATGTTTCGAGTTTGAATTGAGCTTTTAACTATATGAATTTTATAAAATCATACTAATTTAAGTTCTAAGAGTTTAGGAAGTACATAGTAAAATTAGATTATATTTTGAATATATATAAAAGAAAAAATATTAAAATTGTGTATCATTTGAAGCTAAAATCTTAAAGTGAATTTAAAAATAGATATCTAAAATCAAATATGAAATAATATTTTTGATATAGACAAATAGCATTTTTACCAGTTTTAACAACATAATTTAGCTTTATTGACTCAATTTGTTTATGAAAGGAATTTTGAAATTTGTAGCATACATTTATTGCATAGTTTAAATTCTCATTGCTGCCTATGTTCCACTAAGGGATAATTAACTAAAACACACTCCACCTTTAGTATTACATTACGAAAATTGTTCAAAAAATCGTCTTAGAAATAGTCTTTCTTTTAGGAAAAAGGGATTCCAAGGGAAGGTGTTGATTAATATAATCAATCAATTAATTATAGAATTTGTGATATAATTAATTAAAATAAAATTTATTTTATGCATTTTTTTACTAACATACAAGATAAAGTAGTCGAAATATGAAAACATTTAATTGTTAAAGAACAAGTTCATTAAACTGACCTTATGAGAATTTTGCTTGGAATATTACTTGTATGTTTATAGAAATGATTGAAAAATATTTTGAAATATATGTAAAAGACACTCAAATGTTTCTTGATGCTATAACCAATGATAAATACCTATTTATAATTTTTTGGGACGCAAAATAAGCATTAGAGCCAAAAGTTAGCTGGTACAATAGCTATAAACAATGTACTGGTTGACCAGTATGCATTTATAATACCAAATTCACTAGCCTTTAGGCATTGGTTGACCATTACACATATTGCATCAACCAATATTGCTACAAACTCACGGTATATCAAATTTATCAACTTTAGCTATATTGGTCAACTACTAACTTATATTAGTTGATAGATCACCCCAAAAATATAATTTTAACAATTTTAAGCTCAAAACCAATTTGTCTAATAAAATATGAGTAAAACACTTTACAAAAGATTATTTAAAAGATCAAGAGGATTTTATATTAAAATCAAAAGCTTCACTGCCTTTTGATGAACGTAAAGATTTATGCAACGAAGTAAAATGAATTGATTATGTATGGTGAGTCTTTTAGATGGCCAAATTAACAAAACGAGCTTACAAATAATAACACAAAATTTGAAATGAATTTAACGAGCCTTGATCTTCTTTTGTTCTTGTTTTGATCTTCATGTCATCGGTTGCAAACTTTAACTTCTCTTTGTAAGTTTTGTACAATATCTTCTTGAGTTTATTGCTTTATTTTGGTTTTAATATTACTTTTCATCAAAACAACAAACATAGTAGTAGTAATTATGTTTTGTTATTGTGAAAACATCAATTAGAACAATAACTTAATGATGACAAAACAATTCTAATATTAGAGAACAATAATAATAAAATTAAGCACATAAATAAATATTAAGATAATGATTGGCCCCCTCTTAATTCATGCATAAAATAATCTAACATGAAGAGCATAATTCAATAGCAAGAACAAAAGAGATATTTAAAATCAAAGAAATATTTATATATAAAGATAGCATAAATTTACTCAAGGATATTATATAAAGTACAAGAAGTACGAAAACAATAAAACAATAACTCCCTCTAAATATAATTACTCCCCTTAAATCTACTGTAGCCAAACTTTATCCCCTTTTTTTGGAATCATCAAAAAGAAATCTATTAACTGACAATACATAATATAAAGAGAGACGTGTAAAGCTAACTTAGTGAAAAAAGATGAATTTGATTAGGATTGCCAAACTTTCTCACAAGAGAGTAATATTGAATATTTGAAGAGAAAAAAAAACAATTTTGATATAGGCATCTATAATTATGACTAATTTAAAAAAAATACATAATTTTAATATTGTCCTAAGTTAACATGATTCGTTGAAAGCACCAAGGGCATGTTTTGACAAAATTAGAGGTTAGAATTATAATAAATAAAAAGCATAATTGCAATATCCACCCATAATTTCATAAAAGGAATTATAATTGTGAAAGCTCCAAATTTTCAAAAATAGAAACATGAAAAAGTACACAAGATACCAAAATTGAAAAAAATTAAATATGTATTGATATAATTGAAAGGAACATAACCTATAATCATTTTACAATTCAACAATGAAGGCATCAACTTAAAGAGATATCTTTTAATTAAAAAAGATTAAAAGTCCCCAATTAAAATTTTTTTAGTTTGATACATTTTAATGAGACGGGGGATGATGTTTTTCAAGAAAAATAATGAATTGTTTGGGGTTTTAGATGTTGTAAACATATAATATTAGATTAAAAGAAAAGAGGCAAAGAAGATATTAATAATATGAGGACTAGTTGACAGCATGTCTCGACTGGTCGATCGATATTTATGTTTCAGAGATAACCAAAAGTAAGGAGTGGAGGTGAGCAGCAAAAAATGGTTTGGATTTAAAAGTTTTTTTTATTGGTCGACCAATGAAATGTATTAGTCAACCTATGTTGGTTATTTATTGACTAAGGATGGTAACTAAACTCATTGCAAATTCTCAAGAAAGTTAGGAGTCTCAAAATTAGGAACATTGGTCGACCACTGAAGGATATTGGTCAACCAGTGTGGCTATCTAGGTGATCAAATAAGCAATCAAACAAAGAATAAACTCACTAAAAAGGCAAAAAATATGATTTTGGTTACACTGTTCGACCACACTGAGATATTGGTCGACCAATGTATTTTGAAGAGAAAAAAATTGCTTTAAAACTCAAATTTAAACATCAAAACACTTAGTGGATCATAGTAATATCAATTAAGAAATATCAAAAATCTTAAAAGAGACTTCAATCACACAAAATTTATTAAGAAAATGAGAGGGGATTTTTATCATATAGGATTTCCATAAAAAATATCTAATTCTCTTCTAATTGAGTAAAATCTTATCCTTATTTAATGAATTATAAAATATTACAAAATTGATATAAATTCTATCTTAGTATCCTTATTTTTCAAATAGTCTCTAATTTTAGGTAGTAAGATTCACACTTTAAAAATAATTATCAAACACCTTATTCATAATTCAAACCAAACAATTATCATTCTGGATTTATACTCAAATTCATATATAAAAATAAGTTATCACATATTTTTAAATTATGAACTAGTAATTACCTGATGTCAAACATTGCTTATAAGACATTTGAACGAAGATTCTTCTTGAGTTTAAAACCTATTGAATGGTGAGAGGCGTTCACTTAAAGTGAAACAAAACCTTGAGATCATGGGTTCGAATCGTGGATTCCACCCATGACC
>JANIHZ010000005.1:64606446-64616969 GCA_027478365.1 Erythroxylum rufum | reverse complement strand
TATATGATCTCCCGGTCCAATTTTTTTTAATTGGATCCCCTCGCAATATCCAATATTGGATATCCTTATGAATAATATACATCCACAAAAGTATTGAAACTTGTAAACATATTTACTTTGATATTTGAATTTTTTTTTCTTATATTCATGCGCCCCTTAGAATTATAATATATAACGAAATTTTTATTAATTTCTTACATTCATGTGCATACACGACCTCATATTTGGTACTTACAAGCTCACAGATTTGGTCTCTCTTGATTGTTCAAACGTCCCATGGCATGTTTCGTTGACTATGAACGAGAATGTGGATTAGTTTTATTAGTTTGACAGTGGTTATGTGGTAGTTAGACTTGGTAAATCAGTTAGATGAATGTTTGTTAGTTAACTTGGCAGTTACAGTAGTAACTGTACATGTAACATATGTGAGTAATAACGTAAGTATAGCTTTCGAGAGCTTTTACAATTATGTAATAACAGAGAAATATTCTTGAATTTGACTTCTACAACTACTGTTAACTTTATTTAGAATACGAAAATGCTTAATGTTCGTTAAGCATCTTGTCATCATAACTACTATGTTAAATTTTAGCGTAATTAAATGATAGAGAGTATTGTGTCATCTCTGTTCTATTGTGTCATCTCTATTCTGCCTTTCTCCAGTTGAGGCTGAACAAGCGAGCAAAAAGATGTACCATAGAGACCAACAAGACTCCAAGTTCCAGAACTCCAATCTGCAGGGAAGTCTCCAACTCAAATCTCCTTTCCACACAGAGACAATCTTGACCGCTAACCTTGCTGTATTATATACTTGTAATGTCTGTCTCTTTGGTCGAGAACGTATCAGAAAATTTTCCCTCACATCTCTTTTTCTATTTATGTTATTTATTCCGTGGTTATTATACTTTTAGTTGATTGTTATTATGAATCTGTTAGCAGAATTATTTTTTAATATGTTATATATATTATCTTAACTGATATCATGCATTATGACTTATGACTTGGATCTAGATAAGCCCTAACAACTGTTTGGTGGTTTTTAGGAACTATACATGTAAATTTCAATAACTGGAGGTACTGGATAAATTTAGATGTACATCTTTTCTTTTTTACTCGTTTAAAAAAACCTTGTTTGGTGGTGACTTGCAAAATAACCTAAGAAAGAACTACTAAATATGCTATTAATGAAAAAAAGAGAGGAGGAAATCATTAATAACATGAACTACATTCATTCTGTCCATATTTAAAATATAAACAAACTTATACTTTTGGTTGAGACCACTACCCGGTAACAATTATATTGTTGTTGTCTTATGTGGTCATTACAAGAGATTGTTGAGCTAAAATTTTTATATACAGGCCGGTGGTACTTTTGATTACATCTGAGATAACACATCCTCTTCCACTATTAAAAAAAATTATAATGGAACCTTATACGGTTTTCAACGTAAAATTGATACATACAAGATGAATAGATAAGTAATTTGCTCTAATTTTTGACAGAACTGATAAACATGCAAACATCGTACTGAATTGTTGAGCGGCAAACTATTGAGCTGCTTTACAATTTGCATCAAAAGCCATACAGTTTTGAGTTGAAATCTGTAAACGTTGCAAATTTCGGATCCCGTAGTTAAATGATGAAGATCAGGATTAATATGCTCCATATAGTAAGTAATTAAGTGGAAGGAGCGGGCATGTTCCATGGGACAATTTCTGTGGGCTTTATACATCCTAACAAATAGGAAATCTTACGGGACAGCCCAGCACTCTTCCCTTAGATTCTTCCATATAGAGACATGACATGTAGGTTGATTACACCTGATCATTATTATATTCGTTTCCAGTAGACAAGAGCATAAAAATTAAAAACATCACTATAGCTTTGAGGTCAGTTAAGATTAGGCAGTTTTACTTTTGCAGCAAAAACGCAGTCCAACCAATATATCCAACATAGAGATGGCTTACACCTCGACCCTTCGCAGATAGCAGTTCATCAACAACTGGTTTGCACTTGCCACTCTCTAGTTCTTCCCTCCGCGGATAAGGATTCTCTCCTGATTCCCATCTCCCATAAATGGCTCCTCATACCTTTCACTTCCCGCCGACAACAACATTACTTTTCCTTGTTTATTTCATTGGACAATCATGTATTCACAGCCTCAAAAGAGCAGAAGTTCTAGTTCTAGTTCTAGTTCTAGCGCCAGCAGTGGCTCTGGGGCTAATACTTCGGGTCGCCACCCACTTTACCGCGGAGTTAGGTGTAGACGTAGTGGGAAATGGGTTTCAGAGATCAGAGAGCCGAGAAAGCCCAATAGAATATGGCTGGGCACATTTCCTACCCCTGAAATGGCAGCAGTTGCTTATGATGTGGCGGCTTTAGCACTGAAAGGGCAGGATGCTGAACTCAACTTCCCCGTCGTGGCGACTTCTCTGGCTGTTCCGGTGTCCACATCCCCTCGTGATATTCAGGCGGCCGCGGCGTCTGCAGCTGCTGCTATAGGGGCTGCAAAGGATGCTTTAGGGATAGGAAATGAGAGGCGTAGCAACCAAGCATTATTGGAGACGAGTAGCAATCAAACAGTACAAGATAGGCAAATGGCTTTTGAGTTTTTCGATGAGGACTTGATATTTGATATGCCCAATGTTCTGGTTAATATGGCTCAAGGAATGATGCTTAGCCCTCCTCGCTTGAACATTGCTGGCGATGATCCTGCTGACGAAAGTACTGGTTATGGAGACCATAATCTCTGGAAATTCCCTTGAATTTTCTCAAACTTTTATATATTCTATGTATAATATATAATCCACAACATCAAAAAATAAAAACCAGAAGTCAACAAAAGAGGGGTATTTTAACAGTTTCTTGCTCCGAAACGCCTTGAACTCAGATGCAAGAAAGTGGGTGTGAGTGAAGTATTTTTCATTAGCTTGTAAAGGGTTTCCTACCTCTATGGCTTGCTATAGTTTCACCGTCCTGTTGTATTATCTGTTAATGCTTCTTCTAGAGTTAGTGAGCTGAAAAGAACGTCTGGGAGTAAAATATTAAGAGCAGATGGAGTCGATTTCTTTCAAACTTTTCTAGATTCCTGCCCCATAAACATGAGAATTGGCCATGAAGTTCACATGTTGAATCACAGGTCACAAATTCTTGGTGGAGCGAAAACCTATTTTAAGATTATATTTATTACCTTCCTGTCGCTATTACTCTTGATATTCAAGCAATCCAAAGTATATATGGCAGACAGAACCCTCGCATCTAAGTAAATTGACATTGTCTAATAACTGTCATCAACCGAAACTGCAACTACCAACTACCAATTTTTCATAATTTTACAGCATCACGTTGGATAATGGGCAAGAAACCCATAACCATATATATCCATCCAACTATAATTTACCACGCAATGGTTTTATCAACAGCAGTCTCATATCGAGGGCATGTACGTATAGAAGTGTAGGACTAGAATGGAAGAATTGCATAAAACACCGATTTTGAGACGTTCACTGACAAAGATGCCAATTCAAATGGAAAGGAAGCTGACTCTGGAACTTGGAGTGGCCCATTTGGTTTCAATCTTCAATCTTTTGATGTTTTATTGGTAAAGATTCTGTTATTAAAGAATATGCAAAATCTTCTCAAATTGGTTGTCTAGTCAACAACAATCGTTAAGGTGTTGAATTTAAGAATTTTAATATTTATAGTAATTGATTATGTGGATAAAAGAACTTATCCTAGCAAATTATTCCTACCCTTCTGATGATGCGAAATTATAAATCAAAATGTAAATATGTGTGTCACTCTTGCAAAATTTGGATGGTGTGACCTGCCTCGGGTTTAAGGTTAATGAGGTGGTCTCGAATTTTACAAATTTCGATATCTATACAATGTTTAAACATCTAATTACGATCCTCGAACAACAGTAAAGGGTCAAATATAAAAGGAAATGGAAGACTGTATTATAGATTATCTAAGAATACAAAATTAACTTAGTCTAAATAAAAAGACAAAACAATACCAACAAAAAGGTATGTGATCAAAAAATTAAAATAAAAAATCTCATAAGAATTATGAGGTATTGCTATTGCTTATGTCATAGTGAAAGTGACGAAAAATACTCAATTCAATTTGTTCACAAGATGTATAATATATTCATTGATATATAGCTTTTGAAAATAGTAGGTCAAAACTAAAAAAGCAATCAAAAATTTTTCAGCCACAAAAATCATGTTAAAGAATGCTTTTATTGAAAACAAATGATACCGACATAATTTTTTATCACCTCCTCCTAAAAGTTCATTTAATCAATTCATTGGAATAGTCCAATACTATATATATAACTCATTCTTAAATTGATTATCAACATATTAAGTACCAAGACATAAGAAGAGTATTCCATAAACTCTTCTCATACTAAGAAATTTGAGTTAACTCCTCCCATATAACTTGCGACCCCACCACACTCTCTTATGGTTCTAAATTTTACAATAATCACAAAGACAAATTGTCCAATGATAGTAACCTAAAAAAGCGAAAATTTAAAGAATGTAAAATTTGTATATGATCTATTCGATGCCAACCCCTTTTCAATAGACCCAAGGTTCTAACCTCTTTAAACTATTTTAAGTATAATCACTTTCTTAATGATTACGAAGCATCAATTTAACTTGAATAAACAAAATTATAATTTTTTTCAATTTTTCCCACTTTAAAGTTTAATACAAAACCACGCTTATTCTTTAACTATAGAGAGACTTTTGAATTGAGAGGTACCATTATGAGCTCAATATATACGAGTGTTATTCTGTGAAATAACTCGAATTTCAAATCATTCACTTGCTTTAACTACTCAACTATCTCAATCTTCTTTGGATAAAAAATGAACCCATCTTTAAATACTATATGAATAAGAAAGTTAACTTAATCTAGCCAAAACTTACACTTAGAAAACTTAGCATCAAACATATATTTTTTAAAGGTCTAGAGAACTTGATTTAAGTGCTTAATATGTTCTTCCTTACTCTTAGAATATACCAGTATATCATTAATAAAAATAACGACAAAATTTTCCAAACATAGCTTAAAAACCATATTTATAAGAAACACAAAGTTTGTAAGTGCATGTGTCAAATCAAGGTATTACTAAAAGCTCATAATATCTATACTAAGATCTAAATGCAGTTTTAGGTATGTCCTACTACCTAACTCTCAACTAGTGTTATATGACCTCAAATTAACATTAAAAAAGCAAGTCACTCCTTTTAATAGAGCAAATAATACATACATACATATATACATATATACACACACACGTACACACCACACATACACACTCACACTCACACTCACACTCACACAGAGACATATATACATGCATACATATCGAAGAGGGTATTCATTTTTTATGAAAACCTTATTAAGTGGGCTATAGTAAATGCATAACCACAAAGATCCTATGTTAAGGTTAAATGGTCCGACATTTGTAGATCCAAGAAGAAAGGGGGATTAGGGATTAAACAATTACCAACATGGAATAATATGCTGCTAGGAAATAGAATCTGGATTTTGTTCCATGACAATGAAGCTTTGTGAGTAAAGTGGGTAGATTTCATAATTTTGAGGAGGCGGAACTTTTGGAGTGCTCAGCCAAACAACAATAGTTCATGGAGTTGGAGAAAAATTTTTATCAATGAGGGATAAAATAGGGAACCAATTTAGATTTAGGATTGGAAATGGTGTCTCAACTTACTTTTGGCAGGATCCTTGGCATCCGAGAGGAATTCTACAAAATTTCTCCACTCCGAGGGTCATCAATGGCTCAGAACTAAGAATGACAGCAAAAGTGTCAGATGTGATCAGAAATAATGGGTGGTGTTGGCAAGAAGTCACTACAGAAACTTTAGGAAACCTAGAGTCCCTACATTACCAACCAAACAGCTCTCAATTAGAACCTGTGACCCCAATCATTTTCCAATCATCCTTTCAGTTTCAGTTTTTAATCTTTGGAAAGAAAGAAATGCCCGAACCTTCAAAGATGAAGTATTGGAGGTGGGAAGATTGAACTCTAGAGTGGTTACCCAAGTTATGGAGCAACTCAGTGCAAACACCGAGGGAAGGTAATGGTAGGAGTTATTTTAGTTGCTTACATTAAATGTGCAGTTTCTGTTTCAGGTCATCAAAAGGAAATATCTCCAAATTTAGGATGATGAAATTCCACCAAAACCAAAGGCAAGCCACTCCAAGTAAATTCAGAAAAGAGTTAGAGATCTTCAACATTCCATAGATCATCAAAGCAGTACAAAATAAGAAGACCAGTATGTAGCATATCAGAAGGTACACCCGTTGAACCTTTGGAAGGAGCTTAGATTAACTTACAAAGGGATCAGAAGAAAAGTCGACAGTATGACAAAGAAGGATGGAGAGTCATCAAGGGGTGCTGAATAAAAAAAGATGGAGAAGTTGTACTTCCGTTTGTGCAAAGCTTGTTTTCCATTCGAAGAAAGATGATTGCAGAGAAGGGGGGTTCAAACAAGATATATCAGGAACTTGAAAAGAGATGCTCTACGAGTGAAGTAAACAAAGAGGCAAGATCGGAAAGGTTGGGTATAGGGTACGGAACTCGAGTTGATTGAGAAAGCTAACAATCCTGGAAGGTTTCCTAAGCCCAGATCATGTAAATGAAGAATGGGACAGAGAAATAATGGATGCAAGGATCAAGAAGAAAGGTAGTATATGCAGCAGACAGCAAAGGAAGTTCATACAAGAGGGAAAAGATGTCCTTGTTAACATTGTAATCTAGCAAGAGATATCGGTAGGCATTGGAAAGAGTTGTTATACCTTTTCAGGTGTTACCATGACAGTTTTAGGGTGGGTTGATAACCTTGGGATTGGTATGAGATTGGTTTTTTGTACAATCTCAGCCTATGTAGATAACCCCTTATTTTCATGATTTATTATATATGATTTATATAAAAAACGATCCATCTTTCCCATTTAGAAATAAAATTAGTGCTTCCTAAAGTGAAGAGATTGTTTAGATAAACCCTTTATCAAGAAAGTTTAGTAATTATGACTTTATTTCTTTAAATTTGTAGTTATCCTCTTATTAGAAAGAATAAGAATAGGTTTCATCATTTTCCTCTCTAAAGGCAAAGTTAATAACTCTAATGAGAAAACATCTAAAATTTATAATAAAATTATACTCATCTCTTAATTCTCCTTACCTTTGTTTAGCATATTGGCTAAATGGCCTTAACCCTTCTTCCATAACAAATAGGATAAATGTTCTGAAAACCCTCTTCTCACAACAATCAAGATTCGTAAAATGTGAAGCTAATCAATCCATCCATAAGATAAAATCCCAATCTGAAACTAGTTTTGTTTTTCAGGACTTATTTGAGCCCTGCTCAAACTTTTCATACCATAAACTTCAATTCATATGAATTTATCTCCTAATCCCAAATCCAAACCTAAACTCTGATACCAATTTTGTCACATCGCAAACTCAGAAGGTGTAATTCATGTAGAATTCATGGCTCCTAAAATGATATCAAATCTTATAAGCTTCGATGCCTATATAGACAAGAATCAAAATATAGTTATATTTTCCAAAATACCCACATAATTACTTGCTCACCATTTGTAAAAGGTCGTGATCAAAGCAATTCTTAGATATTATAAGAGAGTAATTATATAATGTTTGAATATCCGAATTTGACCCTTATATAACTATAAAGGGTCTAAATATAAAAAGGAAAGAAATATCATAATATGGAGTATCTAAGAGTACAAATGTAACATCTCGTTATTCCATGTTAGGGGCTAGAATCCTTGAATAGTGTACATGAGAGTTTATTGAGAAGTCAGAAACTACATTTCATGCTCATGCATAATATATATAGCATACACCCACATGTGATTATTACTCATTGCACACATTAAAATGATTGTACATGCATTCATTGACACTTTCCGGGTATAATTGATTTATAAATGTGATTTTATTAAAAATTGTGGATTATATGTATTGGAAATTATTTTGGAGAGTATAATTATTGATTTTGAAATTTTGGTGAAATTTAGGAAATTTCTAAAATTATGAGTATTTTGGACTAGGAAAAATGCCAAGTAGTAAGATAATTGATTTATGGTAGTAGAAATAAGTGTCAAATGGCAGTTAAAATAATTGGCTAATGGTATTAGAATTTGTTGAGAATATGATATTGAAAATTGGGAGAAAATTGGAGTAGAATTTTGAGACAAATGGACTAGTTAAATAAAAGACCAAGGAGAGACTCTAGGAAAGTGAAATGTGGCAAGAAACAAGTGTCACTTGCCACTCCATATGATACAACCAACGAAACTCTCCCAAGTGAAAGACTATCTTCATTTTTATTGTCTTTCACTGTGTTCTTCTATTCTCACCTTTTGTTTATTTCTCTTCATTTCATTCTTCATCTTCTTCACCTACGATACTCATTTTCTCACCTTAACAACACAAGCTGTGTTCTCACCCTTCTTGTCACTATTATTTTGTTATCTTCTTCACTATCACTAAAATACCTAACCCTACGACCTTTCACTGTTGATGATCGTGTGATATTGGAAAGCTAGGGTACACGTGATTTTGAAAAGTTTGGAGTTTTACCAAGTAAGTAACGTGTAAATTCTTATGGGTTGTATGGATATGAAACAAATATGGTGATTAAATGATAATGAAACACGCATCATAATAGTTAGCAATTAAATGTTTATAAAATGAGGATGTATATTTGCTGAAACGTGAATGAGAAACTAGGGTTACCGCATGTCTTAGTTTTACATATTTGATGATCAATATTTCGTAAGATGTTGTTGAGATGACTTTTGAGATAGAAAGATCATTGAAAATGTGTATAAAAAGAGTGCTGAAAATTCATGGAAAGATGATATGCGTATGCTCTATTTTCACTGTTATTATGTGAATCTCTTTGGGTGCTTTAGAGATGAACTAAAATGAGTCTAGAGTTAAGGAAAAAGGAGTAATGTGATGCCGTGATATGGGAAGAATTAAAACGATAAGTTAGAGATGAAATGAAGGTGTTGATGAAGATGAAGAAATGCAGAAAATATGATGAGTGCGTATTTGATATGTTAGGTTTTGATGCTTTTGATCAATCTTAGATTTTGATTTTTGTGTTTAAATGAGTTGAGCTGAAATGGAAATAGGAATGAAGAGAAAAAATGAGGACATAAGTTAGAAATGATGGATTTAGTAAAAGAGATGAAGAAGAGATAAAAATTTGCAGTTTCCTAAAATCTGGAGAACATCATTTGTCACGATCGTGCACAAGCATGCTCGTGACAGAGAGGGAACCTCAGAGGAGCTGCATGATCATGCAAAAGCACGATCGTGATAGAGAGACCCTCAGGGGACTTGTACGATCATGTAGAGGCACGATTATGATATAGAGGAAACCCAGAGGAGTTGCACGATCATGCACAAGCACGATAGTGACATAAAGGAGAAAACAGACATTGCACGATCGTGACAGAGAGCAAGCATCAGAAGTGCAAGACCATGCACAAGCACAATCATGACAAAGGGAAATCAACAGGATCGTGCACAAGCATGATCATGATAGTGAAGGTGTTATGCTTTTTGACAGTTTTCGACACCCTTCACTATTTTGACCATAACTTCTTCTCCAGAAGTCCGATTGACTTTAAATTTGATCCACGAACTCCTCACACATTTTCTTTCCTCTCCACAAAATTTCATGGCCATCTGAATTCATTAGGAAAGGATTGATAATGATTGATTGATAAGTTTAGGATGAAAATGATGAATTGTGCTAATTTGTTAAATGGAATGTTTTCACTGAACAGGCATCAGTATTTTGGGCATATCTTGATCTTTAGATTTCCAAATGGGATGATTTTTTATTTATATTAATCTAGAGACATAGTGATACAAATTTCATGAAGGAATAGAATTTTAATTGTCTCTAAGAGTTTCAAAATTTGACTTGAAATTGAGTATTGAGTACTGTTTCAGTTTGAGAACAGTCTGAAGTATTTTATGTATAACTTGCAGAATACTGAACAGAATTGTATGAACTTGGTGTCATTAGAAACTTAAGACATATAGGAACGGTTTTTAAGGGAAGGTGTTGCCTAAATACCTCAATTTCCTTGTCATAATGACCATGTAAAATTAACCCAAAAATCTGTTTTGAGAAAAAGCTAGAATGATTGATTGATTGATGAACTTAGAACGAATTTGTTTTATTGAGGTGTAAATGTTGGACCCCGAATTTTGAGTGGAAATTTAGAAATATTAAATGAAATTCAATGAGTGTTTTGTCTATGTATTGTGAAATAGATGTATGTATGCTTTAAGGAAATTTATGAGAAAAGCATTATTGGAAGTTATGATCAGTCAAAGTTACGTATTATTTTGTTTGGAGTTTGACTCTTTGGCGATAAAAGTTGACTTTTTGATTCGGGCGAAATTTGAGAAAATGATCTACATGAAACTTGT
>JANIHZ010000005.1:64587469-64598436 GCA_027478365.1 Erythroxylum rufum | reverse complement strand
GGAGGGGCTGATCGGGACATAACCCCCGACGTGCCTTCCTTGTTTTGCAGGAATCTCAGAATCAGGCAGAACCAATAATTCCACTTATTAGTCTTGAAAAAATAAATATATGATTCAACCACTTATTAATCTAGAAAAAATAAATTTTGAACATATATGTATGTATGTATTACTTTTTCTTCTAGCAATTTTCAGAAAGTAAATATACTTAACGCATAAACTGGAAAATGGGCAAGTTGTGTTTGTTGAGATATTGCGTTGGGGATTTCCTGAACATCAGAAAAATGCGAGGTTCTTACCAAAGCTGATAATGAAAACGTAGATATTTCACACGGCCTTCTTGTTGTCCCTTTGTTGCGTCATTCTCAACTAGTTGGATTATAGACACATGGCAGCTTCATAATGGAAATGGTGGCCTCTGGTATCCAACAGGTCTTCACGTTTGACGCTGACCCTTTACCTTTCTAATTTGACCAATGTCAGTCTCTCCTACTCGTCAACTGTCTCCAGTAAAGTCTGCGCAATTTGTTGGTACAGTGGCTGAAACGTTTTGTTGATGAATTTATAAATCACTTCTCAACTAATGAATAAGAACTAGTAGCAAATTATAGAAGTATGGTACCGATAAATATAGACTATATTAATGATTATTAGTGATATCAAATCAGCAATCACAGGACCTTAATCATAGCCTATGGTCCTTATTGTGTCATTATGGTCAGATTGTTTATTAGTAGGCAGATTTCTAGCATTAGTTTGTTACCATCAGTGTGGTCAGAACAGCTTGAGTATAGGATTGTGATTAGCTAGATTAATGCCATTGTATATTGTATTTATTTAGCATTCTTGTCAATAGAAAGATGAGCTTATATCTCCAACTTATTCATTTTCTATTATGGTATTAGAGCAGGAATCGGTCATGTCTTCCAAAACTCAAACTTCAAACACACCAGCCTCTTCTCTTTCTCCTTCCTCACTCATTCTAACAAATCCTTCAACCTTACCTCATGCACAATTTACTTTTGCCATAAAACTAAAGCCTACCATTTTCTTGATTTGGAGAACTCAATTCAATCAAATTCTGAAAGGATACAATCTAACCTCTCTTATCGATGGAAAACATGCACCTACAACAATCATACTTGATCTGGAAACAAAAGCCACTGTCCCCAGTCCTGAATTACAAAATTGGGTCTATAAAGACCAGCTGCTTGTTGGTTAGATATTATCTTCTCTTACAGAGGAAGTTTTTCAATTACAAGTATGGGAGGCCCTCAAAGATGCATTTGGTGCTCAATCAAGTGCTAGACAAGTCCAGCTCCACATGGAACTACAGAACTTGACATCAGAAGACAAACCCATGGCCCTGTTTCTTAAAGAGGCCAAAAAAATCAAAGATCAACTTGCACAGGCCGGAATGCCAATTGGGACTGCTGAATTCAATGCTAACATCTTCAAGTTATTACCAGGAGATTATCATCCTATTCTTGCTGGCATTTCCTCAAGAAAGGACAAGGTAAGCTTCTTCGAACTATCTGGAATGCTGATCTCTCATGAGATTTTGTTGTAGAGCTCCAGAAAACCAATTTATGTGGTTGCAAACATGACACGCTATAACCTCTCAATCTAGAAACAATAACAATAACAATTACAACAAGAACAACAACTACAAGAACAACAACAACAACAAGGGAAAGGCAAGAAGTGCTTTAATACTCCTTGTCAGATTTGCAATACGAACAATCATCAAGCCAATACCTGTAGAAAAAGATTTGACAAAATCTATAAATCTCCTATAGCAAATGTTGTTGTCTGCAACTCTCCTGCCAAGAGCAATGACTGGTTTCCATATTCAACAGCCAGTCACCATATGACACCAGATCTGGCAAGTTTGGGAATCTCAGAGGAATACAAGGGTGCAGACAATGTTATTATTTGAAATGGATTAGGTATACCTATTAAGCACATTGGTCAGTCTTCTCTTTTCACAAACCATAAACCTTTGTTGTTGAACAAGATTCTGTATGTTCCTTCCCTACAAAAACAACTGTTGTCTGTGAATAAGATTTCTAGAGATAATCAGTGCTACTTTAAGTTCTATGACTCACATTTTATTGTGAAAGATCATATCACAAAGAGAATTTTGCTAAAGGGTCCTGCTAAAGATGGTGTATACAAGTTCTCAGGAGCACAAGTACAACACTTGCAAATGAAACCTCAAGCTTTTATTGCAGAAAAACTCACCCTACAAGACTGGCATTCAAGACTTGGACATGCTCAATATGGCACTGTTTCAAGGATTATCAATAATTTTAATTTACCTTATTCAATAGAACATAGACCGGTCGACACTTGTGAGCCCTGCTATCTTGGGAAATTAAGCAGAACTCATTTGTCACCAACTGGCACTGTTACTTCTAAAAAATTTGATTTAGTTTATGGTGATATATGGGATCCTACCCTTAGGAACTCTATTATGGTGAAAAATATTTCTTGATTTTGGTTGATGACTTCTCCCGATTTACTTGGCTTTATCCTTTTAGCTCAAACTCAAAAGTGATGTGTATTATATAAATTCATAGTTTGTTGCAATGATAGAAAGACAATTCACCACCAAAATCAAGCCTTTTCAATCTCACTGGGGAGGGGAATTCTGAAATGTCAATACATTTATGAAAAATTTAAGAATTGTTTGTGTTCACACTCATAAGCAAAATGGGACAGTGGAAAGAAAGACAAGGCATGATGTTGCACAGGATTATCCATGTTGGCTCATTCTAAAGCTCCATTGCAGTTCTGGAACTATGCTTTTACAGTTGCAGTTCATATTGTGAATATGTCTCCTTATGAAAAGTTGTTTGCTCAACCACCAGATTACACTACTCCCAGGGTTTTTGGATGAACAACCTATCTCCTTCTCAGATCCTACAATACCAACAAGTTCTCTTTCAGAAGCACACCTTGTGTTTATCTTGGCAATGCTACTAATCATGCAGGCATAATATGCTTTGATCCTCAGACTAACTGATCCTACATTTGCAGGCATTACAGGTTGGATGAGATAAGGTTTCTTTATCATGACGCATCACTTTCCAAGGGCTCTATCTTGGGAACGCCACCGGTCGCAGACACTGATTTTTCACTATGGTTCACTCTACCTATGAGCTCTCCTGTCCTTTCTATGCAATTACCATCTTCGTCTATTTCTCAAGTCCAAATACAGGAGATAACATCTCCTCCATCAACACCCGTACCAACAGTTAGTGCCCCAGATTTAACGTTATCTCCTACTGCACTAGCCTCTGTGTCATCAGTTCTAGCAGTTGCAGTTGACACACCTGCTCTGGCATCACAATCACAAGAACTTGATCTACCCCCTACTAGACAAACTCAGCGTCCAATGACTCTGCGACCTAATCCTAGGAAGAAAATTATATATGTAGCAGCAATCACCTCACCTTCATCATGCTATTCTTTTTTCAAACCTACATCTTATTCACAAGCATCTAAGTATAGAGAATGGAGGAAAGCTATGGACAATGAGATTATAGCTCTTCTTAAACATGGCATATGGGATTTTGTGCCCAAACCTGCTAATGTTAACATAGTGGGCAATAAGCGGGTTTATAAGGTTAAATGTCATGTTGGTGGCAATGTTGAAAGATTGAAGGCCAGATTAGTTGCCAAAGGGTATACTCAGCAAGAAGGGGTGGATTATTCTGCCACATTCTCACCAGTCATAAAATCCACAACAATCAGATTACTTCTCTCATTGGCAGTTTCCAATTGTTGGCATATACAGTAGTTGGATATTTCTAATACCTTCCTCAATGGTTATTTAGAGGAGGAGGTTTATATGGCTCAACCTCAGGGGTTTGTTGACTTTAGATGTTCAGATCATGTCTGCAGGCTACGAAGGTCTCTCTATGGGCTCAAGCAAGCGCTAAGAGCCTGGTATAACATGCTTAGTTCCTTTTTTGCAGCAGATAGGTTTTAAGGCTTCACACACAAATGCATCTTTGTTCATCTTGAAGCACAATTCTCAAATACTCTATCTATTACTCTATATGGATGATATTGTTTTGACAAGTAGCAATCGCTTTCTCATTCAACAAACGGTCAACCGTTTGTCAACAAAATTTAAGCTAAGGGATTTGGGTGATCTTATATACTTTCTAGGTATTGAGGTTCAACATAAGTGTGATGGGTTGTTGCTTAGTCAAACCAAGTATCTTACTGACCTTTTGAAGGTTACCCACATGGATGGTGCCAAGTCAGTACAAACTCTTATCCCTGTTACCCATCAACTTGACCAGTCTGAAGGGGAGCCACTTTCCAATCCATACATTTATAGGAGGTGTATTGGAGCTTTACAATATGCCTATCTAACCCGCCCAGACTTGGCTTATGCTGTTAACAAATTGAGCCAATATATGTCTACTTCTACTGACATACATTGGCAGATGTGTAAGCGTGTTCTGAGATATGTGAAGGATACACTTAGCCAAGGCATCCTACTTGTACCTACTTTTACAACAAATTTGTAGGTTTTTACAGATGTCGACTAGGCTGGTGATAGGGCAGACCGTCGATCTACTAGTGGTTTTGCAGCCTATCTAGGACAGAACTTAATCTTTTGGAGCTCTAAGAAACAACAAACAGTGGCCCGATCTTCTACAGAAGCAAAGTATCGCTCTGTCGCTAATGCTGCTGATGAAATCATGTGGTTGCAATCCTTTCTCACTAAAATTGGTCATTTTGTTTAGAGACTAGTGGTAGTTTGTTGTGATAATCTTGGAGCTGCATTTTTATCTCTCAATCATGTTTCAAGGCCAGAACCAAGCATATCGAATGTGATTATCACTTCGTTAGGGAAAAATGCAGCCAAGGCAAGCTTATAGCGAGGTATATCTCCATTACTGATAAAATTGCAAATATTTTCACCAAACCGTTGTCCACTCCACGTTTTTTAGCATTAAAGAGCAAGCTGTGAGTTATCTAACTACTCCCTCTTGCTTGAGGGGGGGTATTAGTGATATCAGATCAGCAATCACAAGAACTTAATCACAGGACCTTGATCATAGCCTATGGTCATTGACCTTCCTACAAGTATTATTGTGTCATTATGGTCAGCTTGTACAGCTATTATTAGTAGGCAAATTTCTAGCATTAGTTTGTTACCATCAGTATGGTCAGAACAGCTTGAGTATAGGATCGTGATTAGTTAGATTAATGGCATTGTAGATTGCATTTATTTAGCATTCTTGTCAATAGAAAGATGAGTTTGAACCTCCAACTTATTTGTTTTCTATTAATGATCATATCTACACGATAAATACCTACCCAGATGATTTTTTTCATTTATTTTTATTTAATTAATTACTTTCAAAACTTGCATAACTAAATAAAAACTCGAGCCTTTCTAATATAACACATGCCACCTCAGGCCTTGTATATTATGGGGGCTTGTGAGAAGTAATTATTGCTTATTTTATAAAAAATACAAACGCATTTACATAATTCTCAATACAAAGAATTTAAAATTGCTTTGAGAATAGTATAGTTAATTAATAATCAACCAACATTTTAATTCCCACTAAATCAATAATTTAAACGCAAAGAATTTAAAATTCCTATAAGAATAACATGGTTTTTTTAATTAAAATTCATTTCTCGAAGGAAATATGAGTTCAAACATGGTAGATTTACTCTTTTAGAAGGGTTACTATATCTACAAATTAACACCTACTACATTCAGCAAACAATATTAAAGGTACCTGTTATAAGTCTATCATTAGTAAAGCCTTTGATACATATGTCATATTTAACCATTACGTGCTATCCTAGTGTTAGAAGGCATAATAGAGTAGCACAGAATATAACCATCTTCATGAAAGTTGTCATTTTATAGCTCGATAGCTTGTGTACGTCTTCATAAGCATTGGCTTTTTTTCTTTATTTTTTGTAGGTTACCCTTGTGTGTGACTCTTCTAAACGCATTACTAGATTCGGGATCAACATTGTTCTAATGTGCCAAATTGATCCCTATAAGTCCCAATTCATGACTTGCATATTTGCATTTTAGCCTTAAGATGCTATCGACATCTTGAAGAATTTTTTGTGAGTTAGCTAATAAGTTGCACTATTAATTTAAACATGGTTGTAGATGGAAAATTAAAGAGTTAAGTTTCAATTAACTAATAATCCTCATCATATTTGAGATATTATCATAAGTTATAATCATTAGCTAGATTTATTAGATTGTGTTATGAATAAAGAGCTAGTTCTCTTGGCTTCTGTTTTGAAATGTTATGTAATTCATCTCTAACTATATTGCATAAACTCCATAACTGATGACAAGTTTGAAATAATTAAATCACCTTTATATGTGCATCTAACTTAATCGCACCATGTAATTAACTCCATCTAAAATGCAAATTTGAAGTTAAGTTTAGAAAAACTTTGGGAGTTTTTCTAGAATGATGACAAGAAGTTGCATGTATGAAAGAAATGATGAACATTTTCCAATGACTGTTGACAAAGGATGCAGGTAGCATTGGAGCTTATGCCCTGGAGCTTATCCTTCATTAGTAAGCTATTTTTGATAGCTAACCATAATATGAAGGAGGATTTTGTGGATTTATTGATAAACCAAATAAGCTTCGACCATATAACCTAAGGGCCTGGAGGTTTAAAGAGGACAATGAAAGATTTATTTATGAACACTGTGGGAGAATAATGGTTCCATTTTAGTTGGTCCTTAATGGTTTTATATGGAGTGCAATAAGGTGCATCTCTTATTAGGCATGTAAGACTTCTAAATTTGCTGCTCCACTCATCCCTACTTATGACCTTATTCACCTTAGCATCTAGAGGGATAAGTGTTCTTAAATGTTCTAGGTGTGGGATTCTGTGGAGAGGGCTTAAAGGATGCTAGTGTTCATACCAAAACCAAGCCTTGTATCCATTCCTAATATGAATCTGATGCCATCATTCACTATGTACCTAGTATAAGCATTTGATTAAAGGACAAAGAATTAGACTCATTCATCCTAAGGGACTAGAGACTTTAGCTTTTAATTATGTAAGTATTCATCCATTTCACCCAAATTGATAAGGCATCAATATTTATATCTTATCATTTTATTTGAGATTGTAATCCCTAACAATTTAAAAGGTAATTCTTGCATGCTTAAAACTAATATGATTTGATTGAAGTTTTTCCCTATGAATAGAAATCACAGAAACATAAATACAACTTTTCTAAATATTTATGGAAAGCTTAGAAAGTGAACTGAATAGATTAAGCGATTCCATAAGTACTTTAATTGAAGTTTGAGCTATACCGATGAAAATTTAAAAATCATCTACAAAAGCTAAATTGAATAGGTTAAGCTTCTTACATATATAGTGGAATTGGAAGCTCCTAGATAAATTGATCTTTGAAGTTGTAATTCTAATAAGCACATCCAAAAAAATGGCAAATAATTAAGGAGACCCTTTATTTGAAAGTTGATATAGGGTCTTATTAACCAATATAGTGAAGGAGGCTAAGCATACATCCCTTAATCTAAATGATAAATACCTCAAGATATCCAAAAGTGTTAAGGGCTTCTAATGTAACACCCCAACATATACCCTGGAAGTATTATAACATGTGTAGGGTATATTAAGAGGTGAACATAATGAATTAAGTACATATAAGAATAGTAAGAGATATAATGGTACTTAATGTAAAAGATAAGGGTAAATGGATAATTTGTTTGCTTCGGCATGGACATACATACTTAGACGTGAAATATGTATGAAAATTTTTGATATGTTTTCTTAGATTTATGAATGTGATGTGAGGGGAATTGATACAAGAAGTATTCCATAAGTAAATGAGATGTTTTTGGTTAATTTGGATATATTTTTGCGTTGCTCTTGCATGGTAAGACTGAAGTAAGTCGATTTGGGATGTGTACCTTGCTGAATGGATTGGTTCCACTGAATAGATTTCTGTAATTTGGCTATATCTTGGCCTGTAAACCTCCAAATTGGATAATTTTTGTTGAGCCCCGAACTTTTCTTGGAAGCTAGAACTGTTAAATGAGGAATTGTTGGCGATTCTTCATGTGCATAGAAAAGGAGAATTCTTGAATTTGAAATGAAGTAGAAAAGATGGTTTAGGTACAAGTTGAGTTGGATGTGAAATGTTGGAAGTTAAAAGCTGAAAAATATAGTTGATCATGTGCACTAAGTATGCTTCGGTATTTTAGCCATAACTTTTGTTTTAGGTATCTAAATGAAATGATTCTTAATTTGGATTAAATTAGAGAGATAAGGCTACAAATTGTTTGATGAAATTAAGCTTTAATTCGGTCTCTAAGAATGCCAAATTTCGGATGGAAGTTGAGCACAGAATAATGTTTCAGTCTAAGAACATTCTGACATGTTTGGTGTATAACTTTCAGATTACTGAACCAAATTGAATGATTTTGATGGAAAATTGAGACAATGAGGAACATTTTTCTAGAAGGAAGTGCTATCAAATTCCTTCAATTACATAATTTGAAAAAGGTCTTGATTTTTAGAAGGAGTTAAGCATGATTTTAAATAAATTTTGAGGTCTTGCTAGATTAATTATTTCTTTGGAGTTAATTATTGTGTTAATGTTGGTTGGATTTTAAAGTATGGTTTAGTTGAATTAAGTAGCAAGAGAATATATGTATAAGGGCATTTTGGGAAGAACTCTTAAGCATTAAGGTTATAAGGCTTACATGTAAGGGTATTTTAGACATTGTTCACTCATTAATGGCATAATTGTAATAAGAAGGGTTTTGGCTTTTAAAGGAAGGAGCAAGCACGAAATTAGAAGGAAAGAACAAAGAAATGAGAGAAGAAATGAGAGAGAGTTCGGTGGAGAGAGGAGAGAAAGAAGAAAGAAGAAAAAAGTTAGGTTTTGATTTTTCTAAGCTTTCAAGAGTGATTTTGAGTTGATTCAAGAAGGAAAAAGGAAGAGGATGATGAGGGCTTCCATTCAAGTCAAGAAACTCCTTATTCGGTGAAGAATCAAGTTAAGGGTATGTTTGATTTGTTGGATTTTTAAAAGGTTTTTAGTTTAGATAGCTTAAGAAATGAATAGGTTTAAGTTTTCTAAGATCAATTTTGTGATTATGTGTTATAGGTTGTCCGATTTGAATTCCTATTGATTAGGGATTTTTGCCATTGATGAAGGAGATTAAGAGAGGCAAGAGGAGCATGAGGGGATGCATTTTGAACAAATATTGAGCAAGGAAATAAGGTGGGTTTCATCTTTATAATTTAAGTAATGAGCCATAAATGTTTTCTTTTGAATCAAGAGAATAAAATGATTTCAATGGCTTCATAAATATTGCATTATTGCTTTTGAATGATTTGAGAATTTACTATATGCATAGTATGTGGATGTTGTTGATGAATTGGAATTGCTAAATGAAAAGGGTTTTCGAACAATTACATGTTCACGAAAAACAAGTTTCTGAAATTTTTCCATTTGGGCAATCTGTTTTCAAGTCATGAATTTCATGTTGTGTGGGTTTGTGGTAATCCCTCAAGAACAGTCACGTGAACGTTGACTCAAGAATAGGCTTCTCCCGCCTGCCCGCTAGCGGAGCTCCTTCAAGGACTCCCTCAAGTGTACGGCTACACGGGACCATTATATGGGAATGTGTAGTGCGTTATGAATATGGACCTACCCGAACCATTTCTGATGTGCTTATGTGTTTATGATTTGTGACAAGCTTGATGAATTCATGATGTATGATGTTTATGAATTGCTTGATAAATTATGAATTTGGAAAATATGTGTTACATGGATTTCAAGAAGGGAAAAAGGAAGAGGAGGATTAAAGCTTCCATTAGAGCTAAGAAACTCATTGTTTGGTGAAGATTTAAGGTAAGTTTATGTTTAATCTTTTGGATTTTTTGAAGGGTTTTAGTTCAAAGAGCTTAGGAAACGTACAGGTTTAAGTATTCTAGGATCAATTTCATGCACAGGTTTCTTTGGGTTTTCCAATTTGAATTCATTTTAAAAGGGTATTTTTGCTAATTTTTGAACGGAGGCGAGAGAGGTAAGAGGAGCAAGAGGAGAGACATTCTTAAGCAAGTTTCTAAGAAAGGAAATTAAAGTGGGTCACATTTTTATAATTGAGTAAATGAGCCATAAATGTTCTTCAAATAAATGAAATTAAATGATTTTCCAACTACCTTATAAATGTGCATTTATTGTTCTTTAAATTCTTGAGAATGTACCACATGTTGTATGTGAATTTTGTGAATAAATTTTAAACTAAGATGGGAATGAATTCTAATTGCTTCATGACTGTTCTATTTGTTGCTTTTGAATAAATTGAGAAATGGCTATTATGCTTGGTATAGCAATTTGGTTGATGAATTGTGAAATGATGATGGAAATGCATATGAAATATTTCATGTTCATGGAAAACAAGTTTTCAAAATGTGCCATTTGGGCAATCAGTTTTTAAGTTATGAATTATATGTTATGTGGGTTTGTGGTGGTCTGTTCTGTCTGTCAAGTGCACTTTGACTAAAGGCTTTCCCTGCTTGCCCACTACTGGCATGAAGCTCCTTCACGAACTCCCTAAGTTTATGGCTACGCAAAACCATTTTGTAGGATTGCGATAGTACGTTCTGTTTACGACTACACAAGACCCATATAGGGAATGTGTTAGTACATTTTGTTATGGACCTACCCAAACCATTCTGATGTATTATGCGTTTGTGCTTTATGGACAAGTTTGATGAATATATGAACTATATGGTTTGGGAAGTGGTTGATATATTGAGAATTTAAGGAATATGTGTTTCATGGATTTCATATGAATTTGCTTTGATCATGAATGCTTTCAATAGTTTTGCTTATTAGCGATTATAAAATTGTTACTCATAAGCTTTAACCTCACCCCCACCCCCCTTACCCCCAC
>JANIHZ010000005.1:64560709-64577730 GCA_027478365.1 Erythroxylum rufum | reverse complement strand
GGACTGGTACCAGAGCAGGTCCTCCCGTCGGGGGTTAAAATCTGTGCGGTACCTGGATCCAGAGCAGGTCCTCCCGTGGGGGTTAAAATCTGTGCGGATCCAACAGTACGTCCTGTTCGGACCGAAACCAAACCAATTCTGATGTGTTATGTGTTTTGATTTGATTATGATGTGATGCATTCATGTTTTGAAATTGTGCATGATTTGTAAAAGGTTTGAGATTTTGAGAAACGAGAAAGTAAAATTTCAATCAGGAAATTTTAGAAACTGTTTACGAATGTTTTGTAATAAATAGAGATTTTGAGAAAAATTTTAGAAAATGATGATGAAGGTTTAAGAATATCTTAAAAAGTTTGAAATTGAGTTTTGGATAAGTTCTCAATCAGGAAATGTTTGAAAAGTTTGAAAAGAAAAGATTTTTTCGCTTATTGTTCAGTTTATAAATATATTATCCACGAGCTTTCGAGCTCACCCCCCTTTCATCCCCATCTCCAGGTTTTCGAGCAGGAGATAGGATGGAAGACGAGTATGATGTCAGCCTGATGCGTTCGTATATTTTTGCTTTATGTGTAAAATTAGACCTTAGTATTGAAGTACCAACTATGAGTTATGTATGATTGTGGAATAAGATAGTGTACGAAATGGCAATTGATTATGATTATGACTTGTAAATGTATGACTATGATTAATTGTGGATATTTGAGTTGAGAGGGTTAGGGTTTGAATTTATGAAGTGTTAGAATTAAGATTGTGTTTCTGCTGGTGTTTGGGTGCCGGACGGGAGGTCCGATGTTGCATTGTGCTTGGGATATGTAGTAGAAGTGCATTTGCTTTGTTTTAAATTTTTGGGCTGGCAAAATACAGCCGTTATGCCGCCCGATTTTCGGTAACAATCGGATTAAGAATAAGAATGGATTAAGAGATAAGTGTTAGGAATTATATGAATGAAGTTTAGATTGAGGATAAATTTTCAGAAGGGAACTATTATGATTAGTTTGACGAATGAGGAAAAGAAAATAAAAGTATAAGAATGGTATTAAGATGAATAAGATGAAAAAAAAAATTGTATCGGGATTTTCAGATTAGTTAAGGTTTTCAACGCGGTCTCGGATTCCATAAGTATGAGGGTTTCGGATTAAGTAGTTAGGTTCCGGAAACGGGATCCAACATGTATGGTATCAGAGCAAGAGGAGTTTATAAGGAACCTGTATAAGTAGTTGGATTTCGGAAACGAGATCCAACACTTAAAGCATGTAACTGGAGGTCGAGCCAACGACTTTAAACAAAGGTGTTGCTTGGGAGACAACCCAAGGGAAGTTAATTTCTGTCTTTTACATTTTTGCATTTGTTATTTTTGTTAACTACTCAACTTCTTGCATTTGATATTACATTGAGGACAATGCAAGTTTTAAGTATGGGGGTGGGGTGCATTAGTTTTAATGCATGTTTTTGAGCTTAATTGTAGCTTAGGTGACTTCTTAGGCAGTTTTCAAAATTAAACGAACAAAATCAAAAATTTCTTATTTTCTATTGCTTTTAAGATTATTTAGTCATAATTAGAGTATGAATTGATTAGTAAAATCTATAGCAAAATTTGGCATGTACTTTTGCTCTTGTGGTTTGTTAATGTGTTTAAAAGAATAGTGACTAGTGGTAGATAAAGCCGGTGAGAATTTGAACCTTATTTGACTGACACATCCATATCAATCTCGTTGCCTTTTGATAATGTGTGACCTTCATGGCATGTACATCCTGATTTTGCGTTGAAGTTTTATTCGACACCACATTTTTATCACATGCATTAACATGAACATGATTAGACATTCTTTATTTTTCATAAACTACATTAGCCAAATAACCTATCCTATTGACGTAATTTTTCCCTTGATAAACCCCTTTGAGCTTTAGCCCTTTCTTTTTGTAGCAACCATGTTACATGCTTTACACTTAACCAAATGTCCTACCCAAGCCATAAAGCTAGTGGAACATTTGTGATTGTTGAGTTTATGGACTTACAAAATTCTAAGTGTGGGGGTGTATATATATGAGGGTTGGTTATAATGTTGGGATGTTTTTTTATATCTTATCATTGAAATTCTCATGTTAATGTTGTTTCTTTAATGTAAAAAGAAAAAAGAAAAAAAGGGAAAAGAAAAGAAAAGAAAAAAAAGAAAAAATTGCTTAAATAAATTTATCAAGGAGTAAATGCATATGAGTTTGCAAAGTCATTCATGATTAATGCATCTTCCTAGAGTTGTAATGAATATGTTATTTGAATATGTTGAAAATGAGGTAGATGTTGGCTTGGAAGGTTCACTCTTGTGATTTCAAGGTATTGTTGGCATAAAATGTATGAGTGATTCCTTCAGATTGATATATGTTTAGTTGGACTCCGCTTCCGGAGCCCAACATTCGAAGCCATAAGACAGTCAAATCTCATTGCAAGTTTTCTTAAACAATCAACGCATATGCGGAAAATCAATAATCAAAGCAGCCCGATTTATTGAAACAATTTCAATCACAAAAGATGTAAACCTATTGAACACATAAGAATTTCAGTAATCACTTGGGCCCATTACAAACAAAAAGCTTGTTTTCATAATATCTTTACATTTCAAAAACCACTCCTTTGGCTTAATACAAAATACAAAAACAAAAAAAAACACATGATATAATTGAATGCTTATGCTTAAAATGATTCTAGATACCAAAGTTTCTGAACCAACTTAATTACAAAAGTCTCTATTCTTGGTGTTTGCCCAACTTTGCAAGGATCGATGTTGTTCTACTTTTTCTTCACATGTGGATTAGAAGGTAATGGGGTGAGCTGCGCAGCTCAGTAGATTATATATTCATATCCATTGGCAACGAGCCATACAATTCAAGCACACACACACACACACACACATACACATATAGATGGCTATATCAAAGCATGCATGTATATACCCAATTCTATCATCCAATGTCACCATATAAAACATATCATGAAGATTAATCCATTAAAACTTAAAACTCAAATATGCATCATACTTGATAAATCAAATATGCAATGCACAAGCAATTGGCTCGAGAGTTTCTGTGGAACAAAACAAAGAAACCAAAGTTTGTTCCGTGAACAAAATGAGTTCGAACTCTCAGGATCTCGTGGCCTCAAGCAGGCAGCCGGGAGAAGGCTCTTGTCAACGTGCATGTGACCAACAAAACAGTTCCTCTCTCACCCAAACACAATCAATTTCATACTCAATTCAATCGATCACAATTTCATATTCTCATACTTCTTATACTTTTCTTCTTTTCATTGATACAAAATGCCATGACATTTTTTTTCAAGGCATACATGATCATAATCACAATTCAATTATATCGAAATGTCATACATCTTTTAATGCATAATATAAAACACATCATAGAAATTCACAATTTAGCAATTCAAGTATATACACACACATAGGCAAAATGCTCATTTACACAATAACCATAAATATATTACCCACCTAATTTTTCCTTGCAAAATCCCAGTCAAGATTGTCTTTCCCCTTGCTCTTAGATAGGATTCTCTTGGTTCCCTAAAACAAACCAAATCTCATTCAATAGGAATCCAATAGAAAATCCCACAATGCAAAATCACTAAAATTGATTCTAGAATACTTAAGCTCAAGCATTTTCTAAACTCCATGAACTAAAATCCTTCCAAAAATCCAAAGGATTCAAAATGATCTTACTTTCATTCTTCCCCAAATGAAGGGATCTTTGGCTCAAAGGGAAGCTCTTTCTTCCTCTACCTTTTTCCTTCCTTGAACAACTCCAAAATCTCTTTTGAAGACTATGAAAAGTTAAACCCTAGCTCAACTCTCTTCTTTTCTCTTAAACCACAAAACTATCTTTCTCCTTCTTTCTCATTTTCATCATCCTCTCCTTCTCTCCCTCAATTCATGTTTTTCTTCTTCATTTAAAAGCAAGACTACACTTCTTCTTCCAATTATGCCCTTAATGATTGAGAAATGTCCCATTTGCCCTTCCATTTATGCCTTATGTCTGTTATGCTTAAGTGTCTTGCCAAAAGTACCCTTAAACATTCCTATAACCTTAACATTTTAATTCAAAAAAAGTTCCCCTTGTCTCAAGTTTCTAATGACACCAAAATCATTCAATTTGGTTCAGAAATCTGAAGGTTGCATCCCAAACATTTCAGACTGTTGTTAGACTAAAACAGTATACTATACCCAACTTCCATCCAGAATTTAAAAGTCTTAGGGACTGACTCACAATTCACTTTCTTCATATAATTTGTAGCTTTATGTCTCTAGTTTACCACAAATTAGAGATCATCTCATTTGGAGCTCTACAGATCAAGATATCATCAAAATATTGAAGTATGTTCAGATAACATCCAATTCATACTCTTCGAATCAATACCCTTACTTTCCTTCAATCAAACTTTTTTGAATTAATACCTTATGCTATCAAATTATATGGAGAGAAAAAAAAATGTGTTAAGAATATATGGGTTTAAGAATCACTTCATTTGGGGGTTGGATAACAAAATTATGGCTGAAAGAATCAAACAAGATTTGGTCCTCAATCATATTGAACCTATCTTGGGACAATTGGCATAACTTTCACTAGAGATATTGAATCAAGGTGTTCTTTAGATGGTTTGAAAGAGGACTTCAAGATCTAAAATTTCAAGAAGACATTGAAGACAAATTCTATAGTCTAGAGTGTCAAATTTGGACCAGAAGATGTTTTGATCAACGTAAGATGAAGCAGAAAGTCAACCTAAGATGAAGGGTGAGACGAATTGAGAAAAGCAGACGAAGCATAAAGCAGACGAATTGAAAAGCAGACGAATCAAAGAGCAGAAGAAGCAAAGAGCAGATGAAGCAAAGAGTAGACGAAGCAAAGAGCAGACGAAGCCAAAAAGCAGACAAAGCAAAAAGCAGACGAAGCAGAGAGCAGACGAAACAAAAGTAGATGAAGCCAAAAAGCAGATGAATGGGAAAAGCAGATGAAACAGAGTTAACTTAAGATGAAGCAAAGTCAACTTAAGACAATGCAACTCTTAAGATGAAGCAGAGTCAACTTAAGACGAAGCAAAGTCAACTTAAGACGACGTAACTTTTAAGACGATATGATGTCACTACAGATGATATGACGTCATCACAGACGATACGTCTCTACAGACGATATGACTTCATTATAGACGATGTGACGTCATCATAGACGATACATCTTTACAGACAATGCATCTATGCTCATGATCATCTCCCTTTATAGAGACCATAACTTTCAACTCCAATGTGTAAAATTCTCATGCTATATACTGTTGAAAAGATAAAAGAAAGACCTACAACTTTTTAGAAGACAACTTTGCCTAATTCTATCTATATCAATCCAGAATTTTCCCTGAAGTCAAAATTTGAACTTTACATTCCTCCACCAATATGCTACACCCAGTTCTCAACTTCATGACAAATCAATATCATCCATAAAGAAATTATAACCCATGATTAATCATGAACACTAATAACAGAACATACACATATATACATATCCTTCATCAACTTACCACACATATTTAACTTCATTTTTGCTTCCATTTTACTTCTAACCTTCACCTTAACTCTTCCCATTTCAAAATCTCTTATCTACCGAAAACACCAAAGCAAAACAAGAATCTATTCACATTTTTCATTCACTACTTTACTCTTGTATAATCGCCAAAATTTTTCATTTAATATTTCTAACTTCTAAGAAATGTTCCGGGTCCAACACCAATGTGGGAAGTATAAGAAGAAGAAGGACCAATATGTAATTTTTCTAAAGTTAACACATGGATCGATTGGATTAAGGCATGTGTGACCAATAATAATAAAGCATGTGAGTCCAATAGGAATTAAGCATATATGTGAGTCTTGAAAGTTTTGGAATGGGCATATGGAGAGGGGAGATGCACAACATTTGGGGGTTCTAAGTTCATATTTTTCTCCTCTCCATTTCACCTTCTTTATGCCATCATTTTTCATGTAAGAAATCAAGCCAATCTTAGATGGAAATCAAAGTAAAAGTTAGGGATTTTCTTTTCACCTTTATCTCTTCTTACTTTGCTTATGAAGAAATGAAATTATAAGGTTGGAAGTGGGATTGAGAGGTATATTTTTGGTGCTTCTAGTTGGTGAGTCAAGCAAAGCCAAAGAAGAACGGAAGGAAAGGCAATAAAAGACCTACTTCGTTAATTTTGAGGTTTGGGACTTCCCTTAGTTAATTTATGTATTTGTGTACATTTGAATGTGTAAAATGATTCATTTAGATGTGGAATGGTTGCTAGGATGATACTTTGGTGCTATTTTGGTGTTATCTTATAGAGAATTGGTTGAATACGACAAGAGATTATCGTGTAGTGGAATTTTGCCTAGGTTTTGTTGAACTAGTCACATTGTTTTGGTTATAAATCAACCTACAAACCTCTACATTTGGTGATTTCAGTTGAATATGAAACTAAGACATAGAACTAGAAATATTTAGAAGACATGTTGAATTAATTCTGACTTTATGACATTGGAAATTAAGATCTAAAATGGTGACCTGATGTTGCCCCTGTTTTGGAATAGTGTGTGATATTTGGTATATAGCTCATGTGTTAGGATTCCAAATGTCCTGATCGTTGGTGTTTTGGAAATTAGATACACAGATGGACAAATATCTAGAAGACCACAAAACCCAGTTTTGACTTTTTCTATAAGAATATTAAGGAACAACTAGACTTCGTCTTGTGATTTATTCCTAGACTGATAGTTTGCCTATTTTTGGACCACTTTGGGGTTTAGCTTAAATTGCAATGTTTTGAGTTTATTTTCGTATTCGATTTTTACGGAATCTTATCTAAACCTTTTGAATGTGCATTAAACTTTTCAAACACGTAGAACTAAATGAAATAGGACTTACCACATGTGAATTAGGAGACTAAACATTAGAATATAAGATTGAGCATAATGCATTCCAAAGAAAACTTACATGTACATAAATGATTTGTATGCATATTTATCGCTCGTATATGTATAGTATGATTATATAAGTGTGATTTTCACACCTTTCTAATAGTGATAAGTTATGAATTGCATGTATGAACACAGATACAGATTTTATGACTTGAAATATATATCATATGACTTGTTAATATATAAATTGTGAAATTGGAAAATGGTTACAGGAAATGTTACAGTGGTTGCTTTATTATCTTGGTGGTAGATAGATAGGCATACCTATAGGGTTACAATGCAACTGTTATAGTTTAAGACCACTGGTGTCCACAGTTTGATACTTTTCGGTATCCACAATTTGATACCTTTGGGTATCCACAGTTCGATACCTTCGAGTATCCACAGTTTGAAATCTTTGGATATCCACAGCGCCTGTTATCCACATCCACAGAAAATGTGCAGGCTTAACACAGAAAGGAAACTTAACAGTTATAAATGAGAAATACAACATGATAACATGAATAATTGGTATTGACGAGCCTTTGTATTGGTTGTAATGATGTGCAATTATATTGATAATTTGTATTAATGAGCGTTGAATGTCAATATTTGGCTTATAAATGTGCATTTTCAGTATATGGATAATATGTTGAAGCATATTTGCATTATGTACTTTGGTTAAGTATGTCATCACTGTTTACATGAGCATCGAATATTAATATTTAGTTCATGAATGTGAATTTATGGTATATGAGTTGTGATATTTTTTAATAGTGTACTTAGGGGATGACTGTTGTGAGTGAAACTAAGTGTTTCCCCACTAAGCTTTCAAGCTTAGCACGAGTGTTAATCTGTGTAGGTCCAAGTCATAGGATGAGGTACAGGGAACATCTGCAAGGACCAAGGCCAATAGATGGAAGAAAATGTACTTTTGGAATGTGTTTTTAGTTACAAATGATTGTACATGTAAGGAATAAACGAAATTGTATGTTTTCTTTTGGATTACCATGTAAATGTAAAGATGTATTACTACTGTTAAATGATAATGTTAAGCAACGGAGAGTTTTGTAATGTGTATATATATAGCATTGAACCGAAATGCATGCCGTGAATGTATGTACAAGAAATTGGTTGCCTTATGAGTGGATGGTTGTAGGCTCCATATAGGAGGTGTTACATCTAATATGAAAGACCACGTGACTATATCAAAAACTTTTGTAAAGTCCACTTTCATTGCACAACTTTTTAATGCTTTCTTATATTTATAGCACTTGAAAATTTACTAGGCTAGAAGCAAATTATCCCTTATGTTTCTCCCACTTATGAAGGCTTGTTGACTTTTATCTGTGAGGGAATCTAGAACAATTTTGAGCCTATTGGCAAACATTTTGAAGATGATCTTATAAGCAACACTACAACATGATATAGGCCTCAAATTACCTAGAGAATTCAGGTTTGACTTCTTAGGAATAAGAGTCATGTATGTTATGTTTAACTACTTCAACATGATTCCTATAGAAAAGAATTGTAAAAGTGTTTTAAGTGCAAAGTTTTTTTAAAGAGCAGGGTGTTAAAGTCGTCTAAACTAAGGGCCCTCTCAGGCACAAGTGAGAATAGAGCATGCTTTACATTTTGTTCATAAAAAGGATAGATAAGGGAAGCTTATTGAAAGGAGCTAATGGCTTAGGGAATGAATTCCTTTATAACTTGCAGATTTGATGGGCAACTTTGATCAAACCCCAACAAATTCTTGAAATAGTTGAACATTAAGCCCTTTATCTCAAAATAGCTGTTGTACATAATACCATCCTCAACAAGTCATGATATCATATTCATGTTATTATAGTATATGATCGTATTGTAGTAGAATCTAAAGTTTTTGCCCCCTACTTTATCCATTTAATTTTAAATCTCTACCTTAGTAGAAAGTGATAATTGTTCAGAGCCTCAAAGTAAGCTTCAAGTGCTATTCTTTCCTTGTTCTGGCCATAACATCATTAGGAGTTAAATTGACTAGAGTCTAAATGCATATTAGCTCATTTTTGGATTTGGAAATTGCTTATTTGATGTTTTTAATTCTTCAAGAATAACTACTTGTGCTTAGATCTCATTTATTAGAGCTTCCACTTCAATTTGAAAGTTTCATGTTCCTCCACTATATTTGGCCACCCTCTTAAACAACCTTTTGAGAGGAGTGCTTCCAATACCCAAAGTCACCTCTATATGGGTGTGATCTAAGCAAAGAGGATTGTTAAAGAACCTAAAACCTTATTTAAATTTAAATAGCCATACAATATTGATAAGGGCTCAACACAATTTCTTCTAGATTAACCAACTATCTGTTTGCTTATTTGACTAAGTGAAGAAGCTCCACCGACATCTAAATCTATAAGATGATCAATTGATAGGCAATTCATTATATCCTCATTCTTATATTTCTCACTTAGCCTCTCTCCTTATACTTCATGTGAGAATAGTAAGCAGTTTAGATCTCCTACTTCTAGCCAAGGTTGATCTGTAAAATTCCCTATCATTACTAAATTATGTTATAACTGCTTCCTTTAAAATTGTAAATTCGAGGCAGAAACAAAATTAATTGCTAAGGCATCCTCTGACAAATGCACTTCTAAGTGGATATACTAATTTAAGGTTGATACTGTGTTCACTCTCATCTTGTTAGGGTCATACCCTATTAGGATTCTACCGTTGAAATGACATTGGTAATTTGTGATCATTTCCTGATTCTTTCCAAAAATTCCTTTGCAAGAAGGCAAGCTTAAGGGCTTAACTTTAATTTCCAAAAGCCCAAAATTTGAAAATTATCCAAATTAAGATAATCCTTTATTATATGTTTTTTTCTTAAGGCAATTCATGCCTTTAACGTTCTAGGTTGCTATCGTGTGGGCTTTTTCTTAATTTTTTTAGTAAATTCCTCTTTAAACTATTATGTGTGCTTCACATTATATCCCAGTCATCCTACTAATTAACTTATCCTTAGGAAGTTCAACTTGAGTGTGTACTTGGAGATCACCACTAAAGTTGGCCTGACTGTTCACACTAAGTCTGGTAGAAGAGCTACTACTATTATGTTCCTCGATTATTCAAATTGGTGTCTTGGAGTTGGCAACTGAAGGAACTATATCGTTCTTATTGGATTTTGGTTCATTAACCTTAACACCTTCTGAAGAACCAGCTTGAGCATTTAGGATCTCTTCCAAAAAATCATATTTATACCTCCTTCCAGTATCTTTTCAAACCATTTTTTTATTGTATTAGGTGCTTTCTATTGATAGCTAAGTTGAATGGTATCTTCTATTAATTTCCTTTACTAATCAAGCCTTATTATTAGCAATACTATTGAGATAAATTGTTTTGTGAAACCAGTTGTGTTGAAACTTGCTGAGGATCTCGCGATGGCAATTAAAATAAAGAAGAGAAGAAGAGTGAAGATCAAGCTGAAGCCTCCAAGACTTCTCAGAAAACTCAAGCTGATGATCTTGGGGATAATTCAGAAGACTATGCATCCAAGAAATAAAATTCTGAAGATTGAAGATTAAAAAGGAGGAGGAGCTGAAGAAATATGAAGAAAGTTGAAGCATCTGTGAAGTATTTAGTTTGCTCTTGACAAGAAAAGGAAAATGCAAGCAGGAAGAACAGAAAGCATGGAAATTTCTGAAACAGAGTTTAATTAATGCAAAGAAGTTCATGGATGATTAATCAATTCAATCAAAAGTTATTAGAGTTAAATCAAGCATGGATGGCCAGTACAATAACACACACCTGTCAACAGGATTCGCAGTTGTCAGGATTTTATTTTCTAAAGTTATTAGCTATTGAAGATGTCGGTTTTGTTATGCTAGGGACAAAGATGCTCACTTTTATGCATTGACAAATAAGGAAATGCTTGTCATAACTTTATTTTTATTCTTCAGGTTATGTAGTTGTCTTTTAGATTTTTCCAAAAATGTTATCCGAATGAGAGAGCTAATATAAAGCTCATCTTCATCTCAGTTTTTTGTAAGAGAGAATAGAAAACATCAACACAAAGTTCAATTTCCAATCTTTGTTGTGTGTTCCTTTGTTTTTTCATTCAGTAGCTAATTTAGAAGCAGAATAGCTGAAGTAGTTTCATAGCAAAAATCGGAAGTTTTTGTTCTGGGAAAAAAACCAGAAGTTGGTTTCGGATTTCATTGAGAGTGACTATCCTTTTATACAAATAAATCATTCAAATTGAAAAATACTTCAACCCTGTAAGTGAGTGCCAATTGCATTTTATGTGCTGTGGAATGGTTAACAAATCGAGAAACTCCAGCAGCTGAAATTTCCACTTTCTTAGAAGTCCTGTAAGCAAACGAGAAGAGTGTTGAAGGTGTTTGAAGAAAGTCGTAACCCAATCCCCTGTTCATCAGCTAGTGTAGAGAAGGTGCAATCTTTAATCCTCGAGAGGGCATCTTCAAGAGTAGTATTAGAGCTCCACGGTTCACATAACCTGGACTGAATCAAAACATGGCAGGCACAAGTATTCTGGCGATGAGTTTGCAAAGTATTCTGGCGAATATACTAGTTCTAACTGGTGAGAACTGTAAGGCGTGGTCTCTTAGAATCGAAGATTGTCTCAAGATATGTGAATGCTGGGATGTGGTGAATGAAGGAACAGCAGAACTTGAGGGAATAGCAAACTTAACAGAACAACAAGAGTTAAGGTTGAGACAAGATAGAGACAAAGACTTCAAAGCACTCATTTTTCTAAGAACAGTGGTGAGTGAGACCATATTGCTGAGACATGCTGGATGCAAGAGCTCGAAGGAGCTATGGGATACATTGAAGTTAGAACATGTAGGGTCTGTCCAATCGTTGAGACTGAAGAAACAAGCACTTATGAGAAGTTTTGAATATTTTTCAATGAAGGATGAAGAAAATGTAGCAACTGCAAAAACAAGATTTATGGGATTGGTACAACAACTAAAGGAATTTGGCGAAAACACAAGTTCAGAGAGATTAGTTGACAAATTTTTAAGTAGATTGCCTTTAAGATTCGAAGCTAGCATAGCTACTGTTGAATGGCAATTCAGTAATGATCCTGACCCTGTTACTTTGGAGCAAGTTTTTAATGTCTTAGAAATGCATGAAGAGAGACATGGAGTGAGAAGAGAAGGTGAAGAATATGCACTGAAAGCTGAATGCTTTAAAGTCCCAAAAAATCCACCCTTTCCAAACTCAAGCAAGAAATCTGAGCCAAAACCATCCTGAACCAAGTTTGATGCAAACACATACCCATCATCTATCACAAACCCTCCCTCAAAACAACCAAAATCAGTTCCATACATTGACCTATCCACAGCACCATTCCTACAAACCCCAGATGCAATACCAACAGCCTTGAATTTGTCCGCAAACACAATATCCTTCTCAAATGCTTTACCCAAACCTTCAAAACATTAGCCAATTCTCTGGAAACAATGCAAATCAAATGCAAAGTGGAACAAGAACATCAAGATGGGGCATGTTTCCAAACTGCAGATTTTGTGGAAAAACCAATCATGCAGTTGATGAGTGTTTTTGGAATGAAAATGCTAATTGTATTAATTGTAGGAAGAGGGGACACTCAAAGAGAGTGTGCTATAATAGGTGGTTGTCAGAACAGCAGAATTCTCAAAGCCCAATACATGGAAAAACCCCCACCAATACTTCCCTTCCTAAGACAAAACACTTCCTCTAATTCATTACCAACTCATACCAAACCTTATCCAAACTCCAAATGTATCAAGCAAACTATGTTACCAACTCTGGAAAATCACAAATTCCCCAGCATTATCCACACTAGCCTCAAATGACTCATCATCAACCTATTCAACCATAAATGAATCATTCCTATATGTCACAGCCCAATTACTCATAACAGACACATTACCAACCGATACAAACCTAAACACCAAACTCGTCGCTACAAAATACTTGTCCTGTTGATCATATTTCAACTCAACCCTCTTCAGAAATTTGTCTAAACTCCCAGCTCAATCCACAGTCTAACTCCAATATTCAATCAGGAACTTCACAAACAGCAAAACCATCCGAAAATCCAATCACTGAGGAAAGTGTCTTTGTAGTGGAGACTTGTCATCAATCCAAAAACCAAGCATCAACTGTTAAATTTTGTGCAGCTGAGGCAAATAATGAAAAAGGAGGAGATTGGTTGATAGATAGTGGTTATTCTAACCACGTGACAAAGAAAAAGGAGGCTTTTGTTGAAACAACTACTGATTTGAATACTGTGGTGAAGATTGGTAATGGAGAAATAATACCAGACACTTGGAAGGGAAATGTGGAGTTGATTACCAAAGCAGGAAGTACCATACTTGAAGAAGTGTATTACATTCCTGAGTTAAATCAAAACTTGATCAGTGTAGGACAGCTCTTAAAGAAGAATTACAAAGTGTATTTCGAAGACAACATGTGCAGAATCTTCAATGAACAAGGAGAGCTAGTTCATAAGGTAACAATGGCGAACAGGGTTTTTAAGCTACGAATGACAAATGTTGATGGAGCCTTTGCAGCAATTCCAATGACAGAGTTGACACAATTATGGCACAAAAGGTATGGTCATGCAAATCTTGACTACATCATTGAAATGCAGAAAAGGGAACTAGTAATGGGACTGCCTCAGTTGATTAGTAAGTTAAAGAATGTGTGTGAACCGTGTGCTAATGGAAAGAGCCATGTCTTACCCTTCCCTACAAGTGAATTGAGAGCTACAGAAAAGCTACAAATGGTGCACACTGATGTTTGTAGACCAATGAATACATCATCAACCGGAGGAAGTAGATACTATGTTGAATTCATTGATGATGTTTAAAGATATACTTGGATCTATTTCATAAAGAGTAAAGATCAAGTGTTTGGCATGTTCAAAGTGTGGAGGGCAAAAGCTGAAGGCCAATGTGGGAAAAAGGTGAGGTGTGTGAAAAGTGATAGAAGAGGAGAGTATATATCGAATGAGCTGAAGAATTACCTTGAAACGGAAAGGATCTATCATCAATATTCAGTTGCTTACACACCAAAGCAAAATGGAGTATCAGAGAGGAAAAACAAAACAATTGTGGAAATGGAAAGGGCTATGATGGTTGGAATGCAAGTACCTAGAAGGTTTTGGCCTGAGGCGTGTTTTACTGTTGTGTATTTACAAAACAAAATGAAAACTCGAGCCTTAAAGGAGAAAAAACCATTTGAAGTTTGGCTTGGAGTTAAACCAAAAGTGAGTCATCTAAGGGTGTTTGGATGTGTAGCATACATGCACATTCCTGAAGCAAAAAGGACAAAGCTAGATGAAAAGGCAATGAAGGGCGTAATGATGGGTTATAGTGTTGAATATAAGAGTTATAGAATTTATAGCCCCGAAACAAAAAAGATGTTGGTGTCAAGAGATGTGAAGTTTGATGAAAATGAGGGATGGAATTGGGAAGAGCCAATGGGTAGGAGTTTTGGAAGAATAGAGATTGAATTGCCATTAAATGATGTGAATACTGATCAGAGAATGGGAGAGGAAGCAAATGATGACAACAATTATAACAATTCAGGAGGAGATGGATCACAACAGGAGACAAATCAGACGGATCCACAAATCTCCAATGATTTTGGTAGTGATGGACTTCAGGAGGAGCTTTTACCAAGCTCTGAAAATGAGGAAATAAATTCAGATTCACAGATGGAAACCTCAAGCTCTGACAGTGCTCACAAGACAAGAGACTTGGCCTCCATTTACAATAAGACTAACCCTTTATTTGATTTCAGGTACAATGCAGCTGATGAAGAGGAGACTGATAAAGCATTAACAATTATAAAGTGTGCTTTGCCTGCAAAATCTGAACCAATTACATACAAACAAGCTATCAAACAAGTAGTTTGGCAAAGCTCAATGGATGAGGAGATGAAAGCTATCGAAGAGAATGGAACATGGCTGCTAGTGGATCTGCTTAGTCCTGAAACCAAGGTGGTTGACTCCAAGTGAATTTATAAGAAAAAGCTGAATCCCGATGGAACAATCAACAAGTATAAAGCTAGACTTGTTGTGAGGGGATACAAACAAAAGTATGGAGTGGATTATACAGAGACATACGCACCAGTAGCAAGGATGGATACAGTCAGATTGTTGTTGGCTCTAGCTGCAAATAATGGGTGGAGAGTTCACCAAATGGATGTGAAGAGTACGTTCTTGAATGGAATGCTAGATGAAGAAGTCTACTTGAAGCAACCCGAAGGCTATGTGGTGAGTGGATAAGAACAGAAGGTGTATAAACTTGTGAAGGCCTTGTATGGACTAAAACAAGCTCCAAGAGCTTGGTACTCATAGATCAACAGCTATCTATTGCAAAATGGATTCTCAAGAAGCAAGAGTGAAGCAACCTTGTATGTAAAGATCAGATGTGAGGATAAGCTAATTTGCTCATTATACGTTGATGATCTGTTGATAATTGGAACACAAGACAAGCTAATAGAAGAATTCAAGGAGATGATGAAATCAGAGTTTCAGATGACAGACTTGGGAGAAATGAGCTTCTTTTTGGGATTGGAGATAGATCAAAGAAGAAATGGATTTTTCATACATCATAAGAAGTATGCTAAAGAGTTGATTGAGAAGTTTGGATTGAAAGAAAGCAGTGGAATGGGAACTCCTATGGAACATCAATTGAAGCTAGAACCTACGAAACCAGGTGAGGAATTTGATGCAACTTATTATAGGAGTATGATTGGATAATTAATGTATTTGAGTGCATCAAGACCTGATATTGTATGTACTGTGAACATTATGGCTAGCGTTAATCAATTACCTTCGAGGCAATATGTTGTTTATGTTAAGAGGATTATTAGATATGTTAAACATACAATTGAGTATGGAATCTGGTTTGGAAGAAGTGAAAAAGTAGAGTTATATGTGTTTAGTGATGCTAGTTATGCTGGAAGCAATGAAAGTAAGAGCAGAAGTAGCTATTGTTATAGCCTAGGATCTAGGATTTTTGCTTGGAGTTCAAAGAAGCAGAGAAGTGTTGGACAATCATCAGCTGAGGCTGAATACATAGCAGTGAACATGGTTGCCAAGCAAGCTCAATGGTTGAAGAAAATTCTATTAGATGTTGATGAATTAAAGGAAAGATGTGTGACAATATACTATGATTCTAGTGCAGCTATTTCGATGGCTGAGAATCCATCTGACCACATACGAACTAAGCATATGAAGGTAAAGTATCATTATGTTAGGCAATTGATTAAAGAAAAGGAAATCAAGATGGCCTTCTGCAGATCAAGCTTCCAACTCGTTGATCTATTTACCAAGGCTTTACCAAAATGGAGGTTTGAATCCTTAAGAAATATGATAGGTATGCAGGTTTCACAAAACAAAGGAGGAGCTATTGAGATAAATTGTTTTATGAAACCAGCTGTGTTGAAACTTGCTGAGGATCTCGTGATGGCAATTAAAATAAAGAAGAGAAGAAAAGTGAAGATCAAGCTGAAGCCTCCAAGACATCTTAGAAAACTCGAGCTGATGATCTTGGGGATAATTCAGAAGACTAAGCATCCAAGAAATAAAATTCTAAAGATTGAAGATTAAGAAGGAGGAGGAGCTGAAGAAATCTGAAGAAAGTTGAAGCATCTGTGAAGTATTCAGTTTGTTCTTGACAAGAAAAGGAAAATGCAAGCAGGAAGAACAAAAAGCATGGAAATTTCTGAAACAGAGTTTAATTAATGCAAAGAAGTTCATGGATGATTAATCAGTTCAATCAAAAGTTATTAGAGTTAAATTAAGCGTGGATGGCCAGTACAACAACACACACCTGTCAATAGGATTCGCAATTGTCAGGATTTTATTTTTTGAAGTTATTAGCTGTTGAAGATGTCGGTTTTGTTATGCTAGGGACAAAGATGCTCACTTTTGTGCATTGACAAATGAGGAAATGCTTGTCATAAATTTATTTTTATTCTTCAGGTTATGTAGTTGTCTTTTAGATTTTTCCAAAAATGTTATCCGAATGAGAGAGCTAATAT
>JANIHZ010000005.1:64550430-64560609 GCA_027478365.1 Erythroxylum rufum | reverse complement strand
AAAGCTCATCTTCATCTCAGTTTTTTGTAAGAGAGAATAGAAAACATCAATACAAAGTTCAATTTCCAATCTTTGTTGTGTGTTCCTTTGTTTTTTTCATTCAGTAGCTAATTTAGAAGCAGAATAGCTAAAGTAGTTTCATAGCAAAAATTGGAAGTTTTTGTTCTGGGAAAAAAAAAACAGAAGTTGGTTTTGGATTTCATTGAGAATGACTATCCTTTTATACAAATACATCAGTCAAATTGCAAAATACTTCAACCCTGTGAGTGAGTGCCAATTGCATTTTGTGTGCTGCGGAATGGTTAACAAATCGAGAAACTCCAGCAGCTGAAATTTCCACTTTCTTGGAAGTCCTGTAAGCAAACGAGAAGATTGTTGAAGGTGTTCGAAGAAAGTCATCACCCAGTCCCCTGTTCATCAGGTAGTGCAGAGAAGGTGCAATCTTTAATCCTCCAAAGGGCATCTTCAAGAGATACTTCAGGTAAATCTTCATCAAAGGTTAACTCCACACAGATCCTTGCACAACCCACCCATATTGGTGTTGTTGTATGTTCATTCAATCAGAGGCGGCATCCTATCGCACTAACTAGATGGCTTAGCCCAACTGTAATCTAGTATACCAGGGGAAGATTTTGGAATTTAATCCATAACAAAATGTGCCTTTGCTTAATCTCTGCAAAACTTAGTCCTAGCCTTTATTTCCCTAGCAACAGAGGTTTCCTTATAATGTGATAAGGGCCCCTTATAGTACCTTTTGCATATTCTGGGCATCTGAAAATCTGAATAAAAAAAAGGTCATTGTTGTTAAGCAATAAGTTTTCTAAACCATACTTAGATAAATTCCTCATAACCCAGTAATGCATGACTAGAAAGGCGACTCTTTTGTCAACAAAGTATCCTATAAGCATATTCGACCATTTGGTTACACCTCGTTGTGACACCTCCTTTGGTGGAGTGACAAGCTGCAGCCTTGATGAAGCTGAATCAGCAGAAGGTGAGAAAAAAGTTCGCCCGTAAAAATTTGACATAGTATCACTCACTACCTGAGACCATATACGCTTCGCTGGATTTATTGCCATGGTAGTAACAAGTTTTGCAGATTCAGCTTCTGAGCCTTCCGGGGAAGTCTAGAGGTAACAGTGAGCATTTGCAAGATCTAAAATAGTGGAAGCAGGATTAAGGCCATCCTCGGAGGTTTATTAATATTCAACCAACATTTTAATTCCCATTTCGTCAGCAATTTCACTGGCTAAAACGTCACTTCTTCCAAGACAAAGACTACTAAGAAACAAAATGGATGCTTTACTGTGAGTTAATATGACACATCTTTTCAAAGACAATTTGTATTAAACCGATGTACATATATAGCGAGAAATGTTGAGAAAAAATACATTATCAATGTGTCAAGGGGTAGGACACGCGACTCCATCAATGGACACAGTCAAAGACAGTGATAATTGTGCATAATGCAATAATTAGGCCTACCTAAAAGGGATTAAGCACCACAAGATCCGCAAGCTATATATATGCTTCTACGATTAATCACTACGGATGACATGGACGGCTATCATCTTTTTTAGTGCCCTACCTCTTTCTATTACTGAAAGTAGATAATGAAATGATCCAGCCATGAAACAACTATCTCGTTACAAATCGAATTTAACCCTAAAGTTAATTTTACTTAGTATGGAGAATAAATTTCACCACATTAATAAAAAAAAATCAACGTAATGCTTTATGAATCAAGGTAAACTTGGATCTTGAAGGCTTCGAGTTTAGTTGAATGATTATTTTTTCCTTACTTGGGAAGAAGAGTGGCTTTCTTTTGTAGCCTGTTGTTGGCTGCCTGTAGTATTACTTTGTGTTAGTAATTAAGCTAGAATGCAACTGGAAAGACCGGTTTTGAGAAACAAAAAGTGTTTGTCGTTTAACTCATCAGATCAGAATCGTGGAGCGTTTACTTTTCTTTAATGTATTAATTTTTTATGAATATGTACTGTATTGTACTTCAAATTTAATCTGTGTTGCTACTTAGAAGTTTATCATATCCAGGGAAAAAGCAGATTAAATGAATGGACTCGCGTTTCGGCCGAACTAGAGGTTTCCAGCTATGGATTTAACATTTCAAAGACCAAATAGCCAATTAGGCGAAAATTGAAGGGTTAAGTTCCTCTATCTGATCTGATCCATAATTATTTAAACATCGAATAAGTCCAACTCTTTGACACAACCAAGGGATTGAGACACCTGACTTCTATGCTTGAGAAGGCCTTGTGTGGGCTGAAACTCTTTCGGCCATTTTGAGGTACAGCTTTGCATAAAAGCAATTTTTCCCAACGTTTTAAAGACGATAATAAGAGAAAAATCAAAGTTTTGGAAAATTGGCAACTTACAATTGAAATGATTAGAAATGTAGTATATATATTACTTGGCTAAGCTTAATGAGTAAAGACAATTTTGGCTCACGCCCATGATTCAATTTTCCTAATTGAATCGCCAAAATTATTGAAGGATGCTCTTTGGATTCATGTTCAACACTTGAATGAGGATTGTTTGAATCAACTGTGATTGAATTTTTCATTGAAATCAAAAGGTTTTGTTTAAATAAAATTGTGTTTCATTTTAAAATACAAGATAAGTAATTGATCTTTTAATATCTACGTCAATTTTGTAACAACTAAAGCACATTTCCAGGAATCAGAAAAAGAAATTCTTATAATAATTTTCCAGTTTTATTTACATGCGTATGCAGTTCTGCTGGATGCCACCATGTTATGACGCCACAGAAAAGAAGAAACAGATCATAGACATGCGGTTAGCATGTATGCTATTTGATTAGGTTACCAGAAACTTGAATATAATTATACAGACAAATCATTTGCCAGACTTTTCTTCCTTTACAACCTCATATGCCCTTAATTTCCTTATTTTGAACCGCTCAAGCTTGCCTGAAAAATCTTCCTCTATCGCTCCACTAATGCCACGGGACTTAGTGTTATTATAGCCAACTGAGTAGCCCCGATGCCTGGCAAGTAGTTGACATATTCATCATTTCCCAATTCACTCCGTTGTTCTCAGCGGTGGCCGGAGGTGGTGGAAAGGCCGGGACGTTCTTCTGATCTGAGGTCATTGCATTAGACGACTTTCGTATATCTGATACTGAGCTCTGTAACCAGAAGACACACCAGGTTTGTGGCTCCATGAACTATAGTTGTACAGGGGTCTCGTGGACGGAGTTTTCTGATCTGAGGTCATTGCATTAGACGGCTTTCGTATATCTGATACTGACATCTGTAACCAGAAGACATACCAGGTTTGTGGCTCCATGAACTATAGTTGTACAGGGGTCTCGTGGATGGAGTTAGCAGCATGGGGATTAGATTTATAGCATGAGGTGAGATAGAACCAGAGTTCATGCTTCGCAATAGCTGTTGAAAGATGAGCAAAACGTAGAAGCTGTGAATTGTGATTTCTCATTTCTGAGTGGCATATTTAGCTTGATTTATGTGAAAACGAAACCCTAGTTAGGCAGCTGAACTGCTGAGAATATATGCATTGAAAACCTTTATATTCCCAACAGAAGGAAGGCTATTGTAGTAGTAATGTAATAATCTGTGGCCTAATCTGAGACGCAGCTTGAAGCATAATTTTTAGCATGAATGAAGCGTTCTTGGAAGGTCAAAAGTTATAACTGTTACTTTGAAGGGAAGGAGGAAGTACCAAGTCTACTCATTTAAGGGAAGTGTTCCGGTCTATAATTATTTTACTTACAACTTGTTTGAGAAACATCAATAATATTTGAAAGATAGATATGACTGTTAGGAGCTTGCGTGATGAGAAAGCGAATTATGTAATCCTTGTGATATACCGTAAACAAAAGTAGAAGTGAATTATGGATTATTCTTCGTAAATCACTTGACTGATTATTTATAACTGCACAAAATTACCACGATTATAGAAATAACTAGATTTAGTTTAATGTTAACAAGGAGAAGAACTGATTTCTCTTTCATCTTCTAATGAACAAAAGAATCGACAGCGTATGTAACAAAGTCTACTCTGTCCAAAAGGGAAAAAGAAAAAGAGAAGTGAGTCATTAGTCAGCAGCAGCTTGATTTAGTGAATACGCGATCCATGATTATACTTCATAGTGGTTTGTCTTCCTCCTTGACAACGCCTCCCAATTGTATGGTTCTTATTTTGAAACGCTCGAGCTTTTCGGACAAATCCTCCAATGGTCCTTCAACACCACGGTGGGTCGTCGAATCCTTCGTTATGTTGCTTGGAACATGAAATTTCTCCAAGTTCACTTCGCTCCTCACACTTTCTGGAAGCTTTTCATACAATTCCAAGATTGCTCTCAAAAGTTCCTCTATTGTCTCTTTATCTTGTGTGTTCATTGCGTTAGCATCTGCCTGAGAATATGTGTCTGAAACTGCTCCCGAGAATCTTTGTTCTGGCCTCAAGGACTGAAACATAGCCGCTTGTTCAGGGTTATACGGGTATGCAATCGGAGGCGACACTGCAGGTTCCACATAATAGCTGTTAACAGGTCTCACGGGCTGAGGAAAACTGGTCGCGGCTGTTTCAGAAAACCGAGTTAAATCGCTTCCTTGCATGAGTAGAAAAGTTGCAGGAACTTGGGATAACTAGTTGAGCAATATTAACGATGATGATGATCGCGCTTTCTATTCTTGGTCGATCCGGAGAAATACTAGATGTTGTGAGCAGAAAAAAGAATTAGTTCGACATATATATATAGTGCCTATAAGAATGGTAAAAGGTTGACAATTCAAAAGGTTGAAAAAAGAAAAGATTTTTGAGCTTTGGACCTAGTATTCAACATAGAAGACCGAGTCATAAAACGCGTGCGTGATTTGGACCCGCTACGCTTTAGCTGTGGCACTCTCTCCATGTTCCAGGGTCGTTCACTGCATCTATTGACAATGTCTGGTCTAAATTCTAACCATCTGGTTGCCAAAGAAAACGAGTTTTTGTGATAATTATCCATAATGTTTTTTTTTAAAGATAATTATCCATAATGTTATATTGTTATTTGATTAAGTTGAAGAATGTTTAGGCCCTCACTTGTCAAAGATACTGAAGAACTGCACGGACTATAAATACACGATACAGATTTTTGTTTTTTTGGATAAAACTTCATCAAACAGACATAGGAGATGATAAATAGTTAAATACTGAATAAATGAAAAATAGAGTCAAGTAACGTTTCCAATCATCAAATATAAATTGTAAAATGAATTTCATATTCCAGTGTTTACTTATCGAAGATGATTCCGGGAATTTCCTGCTTTCCTTGGAGAGGGCTTGTGTCAAAGACAGAAGATCAACAATTCTGTGGTTCGTTCGATTTTGTCCATTGTCTTTGTTGTGGAAGAAATTACGTGGAAAGGTGCTTATCATAAGTTGAGGCCCAATAAATCCATTTACATCACAAGGGAAGAACAATATCTTATCGCCACGAGAAAAGTATTTAAGATGGCTTAATCATACAACTATCTACCAATAACTGGTAAAAAATAACAATGTCAAACCAGACTATATCTTCACTTTGATGTTAGTCTGGATTTTTATCCAATTCCTCCCCGACATTTGGTTGGTAATGCACTTTAATTTTGAATGTTTCACTACCTTCCGTTATTGAAAATATCATAATAATAGAGGAAGATTCTTCTCATTTCCCCCATTTAGATCACTATAAAAAAAGCAAGAGTTACCGACAAAAATTTTCGGCGGAAACTTCGGAGATTCCGTCGGTAAGCCTATTTACCGACGGAATAGTATGACAGAGTCTAACGTCGGCGCGGACACGGTCAGTATTTGTTACCGACGGTAAGACAATACAGTCGGTAATATATTACCGATAGAATAGGAAAACCGTCGGTATAGTTTGTAGGAATTTGCCGACGCAACCGTCAGAGAGAGTAGAAATATATTCCGACGGTTCCGTCAGAAAATACCAAACATCCATACTGATGGTTCCGTCAAAAAATTCCAAACATCTATACCGACGGTTTCGTCAGTAAATTCCATACATCTATACCGACCGTATTGCCATTTTGTCGGTAATTTCAGACCTTAATCAAATATTCCCTTAATTGCTTAATCCAAAGGAGGAAATTGTTAAATCGCTAAAGTCACCTTTAAATCTTTGTAAATGTCTAGTTGAATGACAATTTTCCGAAAATCTGGTGGTTAAATTTGATTTCAATTTGAACAATTATAACTTATTGTTACATAAGTTTTGAAATTTTGAACCCATAGAATTTGTTTATACAGAAAGTTAAATGATTATAAAAAGGAAAAAAACTTTCTTAACCGATAATTAAAACATTAAATAGTACATAAATGAAAACCCAATTAATGACAACAACAATCCTATTGTCCTAGTAAGCGTGGCTGATATAAGTCTGTATCCCTCATTCTCATTTGGTCCATGTCATTTCTGATGGCTGATGTAAGTCTGTATCCCTCGTTCTCATTTGGTCCATGTCATTTCTGAGCTTATTTATTATCTCCATCAATGTCTAAACTGTAACCTCAAGCTGATTGATACGTTGCGTTGTCGGCTCCGAACTAGATGCTGCTGTTGTCGATATAGTAAAAGAGTGTGAATAAAATGTGTTGACACATGAGCCTAGGCCAAAGATCCTTCCCCAACTATCCCTACCACCCACTGTATCAAAATATACCTGAGTCTCATCAATAAGTTGTTCATCCTGCGACTGTTGCCCATTTGCTTATTGTATTTGGTCCTATTAGGAGGCAATGCTTATATTATAATTAGTAAGTGATAATTATTAAGATTGAATATTAAACTATGAAATTCACATAAAATTTGTTCTCGACATCGGTTGTTGACGAATGTCACACCATCATAATAATGAAAAGTAATAAGTTAAACTAGAATTTATAAAAATTTCGGCAGAGTCTCTTCTGTTTTTATGATATTACCCCCTGTTTAAGAAAGCAAAGTACTCAACACAGCCATAAATGGCACCAGCAAATTACTCCACATAGTCATGATCATTTGGCATACTACACATACATGTTCATCACAACATTCACACATCAATTTACAATGAAATATAGCAAAGTAAAAATTTAGAATATAAATGTAATATTTATATACTTACAAGTCTCTCTGCATGCTCACGGTGAGTAATTGATCCTCCCGTATGAACGGGAAGATTGCCTAGCCCTGACCTACCACGTCTATTGGTGGAGTTACGGCCCGATATGCGCATTGCCTCAGGTGATCTCTAGTACTCCAGCCAATGACTCCATGTGGACTCGGAAATGTAAGAGGGTCGTACACTAGCATTGTGTATCTGATTAATAAAATCGCGATAACATGTACGAGCTCACGACTCCCATACACTATGTATTATCCCATCGAGTTCAGAACTCCAGTAAAAATGTTTATGAAAATAAAAGGAATAAATTCATTAAAGCTTATAATCTATTTATATGTATGTTATTAATGTATACAACAAAAAGAAAAAAAATATTTATCGCATATTGTACCTCAGACTCCTGAAAGTTAAATGCCTTTGTGGCCTCAGAGATCTTCTTCCATGCATAACCCTCAGGATCAATCCTCTCTTTAAATGTATATGTCATTTGTCTTGAACACGGTCCAGACGGAATGAACCTAACATAAGAATAAATAAGTTCATAAATTTGCAAAAATTTAACATAGCAAATTAATGATAAACATATATAGTGTTTCTTGCTATTGCACTTATTGTTTATCGGATATTTTTATATACTTTCTTCCATCAGGACTCTCAGATCTAGGTTGCATCTCATCTCCTTCATCTTCCATAACTGTATTGGATGATATATGATAATTGGATTGTTGCGTATCACCAGTCCCAGGTGATGATGTTCTTGCAACTGTAGGCGCTGGAGGTGGTGGTGGTGACTCAGTTGCAGCTGGAGTCTGTGATGGCCCACCCTCACAGTAAGTCCATCCAAACATGCCTCTGAGCTTGGGCCGCATCACTTGACGTTGTCTCTTTGGTCCCATATTTTTACCTAGAATTGTTTGTTTATTGAATTCTCCTTGAAATATTTAAATTTGATTCTAAATCTAATATTTTACACAATATATGTAAAAGGAATTCAGATGATTTGTTTCATATCATAACTTCAAATTTAGTAATGAGAATAATTGTTACAGTCATAGTACAAAAGTATAACTAGTTTATAGCACAATCATGTGTATTGCAGAGATACATGATAGTTATATTAATTTTTTATTGGATTCCAAGTAACATGAGAGTCGGTAAAGGTAAAGGACTCCCCGATAGGTGGATTCCCGAAAAGGTTCCTCGCATATTCGAACGCTCCAATGGAAACAGTAAATGTTCTTCCCGCACGTGTTTGGTTTTGAATACCTTCTTGCAACAGCGTTTCCGCTATTGCTAAGTTTGTTGGTGAAACGTTCGAAAATGGTTTACCTACAACACAATAGGAACTTACAAATGTGGATACAACACAAAAGGGGTAATGGAACCTATCCTGAATACGTATATATACGTGAATTTCCATATGAGCTCTATGGAATTACCAACTTTTCCAAATCAACCGATTTGCCTAATCCTTCATCGATCGTTCAGCCCATCCATATATGCAGGTTGAGAACATGCACAATGAATAAAGGCTTTAACTCCAGCAACAAATTCAGGATTAATGTAACCATCAGGTTTCTATACATCCAAGATCTATCAACATAACTCATTTCTGCAAGGCTGTTAATGTAAAACAGTGAGTCCATAGTTAGTATCCTTCATGCTTGGCAAAGTATACAGAACATGTAAGATAATGTATGTGACTTGAGTCACGTTCTAGTAGTGACTCATAAGCTCCTCATATTTTTCTTCAATTAGCCTCATAGTGTCAATCATAACGGAATTTCCTTAATTTTTATAGGTTCAAATATATTAAACGAACCTATACTAAAGATCTCACATACATGTTTCTCATCATATATGTGAGGGGATTTTTTTTTCAGTAAGTATACAATAAGTATTCATCAAAATATGAATGCTTATTTTAATAAATTGTTTTAAGTCATCGTTAGTTTTCACGAACTGCGTGAAGAATGTCGATAATGACAAATGCTGATAAGCTAATTAATAATGACGGAATAAGAATAAAATAAATAATGACTGCACAATTTAAGGTAACTGCAACTATAATATAAGTTACACTCATCCTATATTACTTTAATAATTAATTGAAGTTCATTCCACAAAAAACAACCCAAAATATACCTAGTACAAAAAGTATGTACACAACAACATATTCACTTACCTTAACCGAAACACAAACGTAGGTAATAGATGAAGCCGAAGACAGATTTAAATACCTGATAAAGCTGCTCTTCAAACTCGGTACAAATGAATGTACTGGAAACAAAAGAGTACCTACAACGAAGCACACATTTGTTAAAGCTTTTATCCTATATAACACAACAATCGACATGAAATATTTAAATCAATCAAGGCCATTAATTATATTCACTCATCATTTAATCCTAGGAAGCTCTTAATCCTGAAATAAAAACGATGATGTCATAATTTACGAAGATCCTATTAAAAATTCGCCAGAGTTCCCCCTATAAAATGGACATCCCCCTTCTGTCAGAAGGGTCAATTAATCCTGCAAAAAAAACAAAACGAAACACTTCTATATCGACCAGTATTCACAACTCATATTGGGTCTGCCAACCATATGTCTATTCTCAATGCAGTCCACATTTAACATCACAAAATATATAATTATGCAATTTTCAAACCAAGTTAGCCAATTTGTAACCCCTGTACAAATTATACCAATTTAATTAAAAGTAAGATTTTTTGTTTATTTCAACACAAAATAAATGTATTATTCAAATTGGAATTAAATTCATCTTAATTATTATCCATTTATTAATAACAATATATATAACAAATGATACCAATTTAATTAAAAGTAAGATTGTTTGTTTATTTGAACACAAAATATATAACTTATTCATATTTAAATTAAATTCATCTTAATTGCTATCCATTTATTAATAACAATATATATAATAAATTATACCAATTTAATTAAAAGTAAGAATGTTTGTTTATTTGAACACAAAATATATAACTTATTCATTAAAAT
>JANIHZ010000005.1:64489290-64504807 GCA_027478365.1 Erythroxylum rufum | reverse complement strand
AAAACATTCTACAACCGCCTTATCATCAAATTGACCATGAAATACTCTAATTAGGGTCAATACTTATTGATTGGATGCTTTAAATTTTTTTGAATGGGTTTAAAATTATTAATACCCATTACTTTCCAAAAAGGGCATTTTGGTCCTAAACTTTCGGAGCTCCCGAAATCCATCCTATCATACTTATTTTTGATCCGTTTCATTATCATTGGACTCTAATACTTATTCCAGATAATTTTCAATATTTCGGGGTTGGGTCCCCCAAAAATTACTATTCATCTAAAAATACTATTCATCGAACATAAAAATTTATATTCAATGAAAGGAAAGGTTCAGGGTTTTACATTACTCCTTTCTTGTTTCCCCACTTCTCTATTACTTAAAACCTTTTGTGTTAAGTTTTAGCTCAGTTGCAATCTCCCTCTTCAGTATTCAACAATCTCTTTTGTGGTATCCCCTTTTCTAGTGTCCACCACACCTAGGGGCATTTGATTTTCTTTTATTATCCTCTTATTATTCTAGCATCTATTCTTTACAGATTTTGGTTTTCTTTGTTCATTTATTCTAAATGCCTTTAATATGGCATAGTATGAACAAAGGTTCCTAGTCGTGTTTTATATACATTTGCAATAATTATCATTTGTTATAATATGTATACAATATTATATTCATACATTCCTTTTATATTCCATTCACATATGAAATTAACATTATATTTTTGTTTGTTGTATAATATTAGGTGTATTATCAACATTTATGTGAGGGGTAATAGGTTTACTAAAAATAGGTTTTAGTTGTGGTTTTCCAATGTTTGTTGTTTATTATTGGTAAAGGAGATTGAAAACTATCAAATTCTACATATCTTGTTTAAACATATTAATAGTTTATAATTTACTTATTGAGAGTTACTAATGTTTATCCTGGCGTGATTTCTAGTTCTTATTGTCCATTTTTGTGCTAAATTATTTAGGATTTGTAATGAGAAATATAGTGAATCAATGATAATATCTTCTATTGAGTGTTTTAGAAAATTAAAATTCATTAATCAATCCAAAAATGGAAGTACACAAGAAGCATCAAACAAGAAACAATTAACTAACTATCAGCCCATTATATGTTGGAGGATTACAAAAATAGATCTATTTACTTAGCCATTAAAGAGCATCTTCACTAAATGTCTAGCATTGAGCCTTTGTTGCAAATCCTTCTATGTTTATTTGAGCGCTTTGGCTCCACTTCTAGTTTCTTCTTCACAACCAATAATTTAAACAATCATGTGATGCATGATTTTTCTAACAAGGAATTGGTGCAACTTTTATATAAATGAAGTCTCATTACATGGTCCCTAATATCCTTTACAAGCTCCAATATAAAAGTACTCATTAATAGGTCTTGATTATGAAATATTTTCTTATTTCCTTCAATCCAAATATTGTATATTTTGTAACTAAGAGAAATATTCTACTCCATTAAGTCCTTTTTTCTACAGTCAATGTTTATTAAGAACTAATTATTTAATTCATGCAGGCTAGAGCCATTAGAAAATATTTTGCAGAATGATTGAATGTATATGTAAACTTGGATAGTAAATCTACAGATGAAGAATAGATTAATAATTAATTCAAGCTCATTATTACATATGAAACATGTTATAGAGATATTCATAAAGTATTTAAGTTTATTAGTGGTATTTAACCTTCCTTTGAAAGCTAACCAAAGGACTAAGAAATTTTAGGAGCACAAGTTCTGATCAATTCTTTATAAGAAGAATTTGAGAACTTATCACAAGTGTGACAGCTTTATTAAATGTCATTATACTATTTAAGATTTAGTGAAAATCTAAAAAGATGATCCCTTGTGATAAACCTTAGTAAGAGTTTCAGGTACAAGTGAGAGTTGCTTAAGAGTTGACCCATAGAGGCATTGTGAGGACATTGATCTTATAGGAATAAGATCTATATAGTTACTTAAAGGTCCTAATCTTGACAATTTATCATGCCAAAAATAGCTAAGATTACCATTACCTATATCTACTAGGAAAAAATGTCTTATCCTTTCCTTCACCTCTAGCAAACTCACTATTGTCGAAGATGAATTGTATCTTAGAGCAATAAACCAAAAGATTTGGTCATTTAGATAATAAGCGTGAACCCACTTAACCCATAACACTTGCTTATCAATGAAAAATCTATAAATTCATAGCTCCTTATTTGTGAGTCTTAGTGGTATAATTCCTAACTCCCTTACACTTTTGGAGAGAAAATCTCTCAACATTTCAGCCCAAAGGAATTGCCCTATGAATATTTCAATTATTTTGCTATGTTTGAAGGGATTAAGAGGGGGGAAGACTAATAAATGTGTAAGCTATTAATCATAAAGTTAATCAACTAAAAACTACCAGTAAGAGATAGGCTTCTATTACAAAAATATAAAAACTTCTTTTAAATTTTCTCAAGTAAAGGACTGAACTCATAAGTCAATGGCTTTTTAGATGAGATAGGGATCCCCAAATAGGTAAAAAGCAGGCTTCAAAATACTCAACCCTATGATAGAAGAAAGCCAATTAGACATATTAGAGTAACTTGCAATTATGAATATATGGCTTTTATCTTTGTTAACTAAGAGCCCTAAAATATTACTGAATATATTCAAACATGCCATTAGAGCATATACTAAGTAAGACTTAGTCTTAGAAAAAAATGATCAAATCATCTACAAATGATAAGTTATATAAATTCAAACCCTTACATTTAGAACATTACCTGAAATTCATCTCTTGATGAAGCACTAGTTTAAAGAGTCTAGCTAACACTTCTATATCTAGAGTGAATAGTAAAGAGAAAGTGGATCCATTTGCCTCATCCCTCATACACTTTTAAAGGTATCAATAGCGGCGCCCCCCCATTGACTAAAACATTATATGAAACTATGAATTGCAGTGATTAATCCAATTTACAAAAACATCCGAGAAATTGAGTGCTCTTAGTGAATTAAGGATAAAACTCTAATCAATAATATCAAATCCTTGCTAAAGTTAAATTTTAAGCCATAATATTTGCTAGAATGCTTTTTATTATAATTTTTAAAAAGCTCCTGGGCTAAGAAAATGTTATTCCTAATATATCTTCCTTTGATAAAAACACTTTAAAAGCATCAATGAGGCTAGAAAGAAAACTCTTTAACCTTTTAACAATAAGCACGAAGATGAACTTTTAGATGGAATTGCAACAAAAAATTGATCTAAATTCCTTTAATTATCTAGGAGAGTATACCTTAGGAATTAAGCAAATAAAGGTTTAATGAGCTCCTTAAACGTCCTTCCATTTTTTAAGAACTTCAAGACTATATAAGTAACTAGATCCTTAATTAAGTGTTAAGTTTTTGAAGGATAGTTTTACATTACTGTCTTTAGTTTGTTTCTTTTATTTGTTTAAAGGTACAAGAATCCACTCATAAGAGAGAGTTATATCTTTCTATTTAATTCATCTTCGTACTACACTATTAAAATTTGTTAAATTAATTTGTAAGAATAGGATTTTGGCTTTTTAACTATGCATTTGGGCTTTTAAAGAAAAGTTGTATTCATAACATTGTAATGAATCTAATAAGTTAATGCTAATGGGATTGTATCTATGTTAATTTTGTAAATGTGAGTTTCTATCTATAATAATAAAGCATCTAAAATATTTTTATCCTAAAGAAAATCATAATATTTAGATAATTATAAAAAATATAGAACCATTAAAAAGACTGGATTAAAAATGAACTTAAAAGATATTCGAGTATAGAATATTTATTAGTCACTATTGAGTGGAAGCATGAGAATAGGCAAGAAGTTGCATCTTTTAAAGATAATGATCTCTAGCTCCTAGCTATGTAGGAAAAGATGAACTTTTTGAAGAAGAACGATACACATGAGCTTGTGAAGTTTCCAAAAGGCAAAAAAGCACTGAAGAATAAATAGGTGTTTAAGATAAAGAAAGATGGTGACAAGTTGGTGAAGTGTAAAGCAAAGTTGGTGGTGAAAGGGGACAGTCAAAAGAAAGGAATAGATTTGATAAAATATTCTCACAAGTGGTTAAGATGACCTTAATTTGAATAGTATTAGGTTTGATTGCTAGTTTGGATCTTAAACTCGAGCAGTTGGGTGTTAAAACAACTTTCTTACATGAAGATTTGGAATAAGAATTATACATGGAGCAACCATAAGGTTTTAAAGCTAAAGACAAGGATAATATCATTTGGAAGTTAAAGAAAAGCTTATATGGGTTAAAATAAGCTATGAGGAAGTGGTATCAAAAGTTCGACTCCTTTATATTGGGTTATAGTTACGAGCGAGCTGATCCTGCTGTGTATTTCAAGAAATTCATAGGTGAAATTTCATCATTCGGCTTCTATATGTTGATGATATGATAATTGTGGGTTAAGAAGTTGGAATAATTCAAAAATTGAAGGAAAGATTTGGGACCTGCAAAGTAGATTTTAGGTATGGAAATAACTTGGGACAGGAAGAATAGGAAACTATGGTTATCATAGGAAAGATAAATTAAGTGAGTGTTAGAAAGGTTCAATATGAAGCATGCCAAGCTAGTTAGCATGCCATTAGCACCTCACTTCAAATTGAGTAACTATGCATGCCCCTTAACAAAAAAGGAGAAAGATAATATGTCTTCTATTCCACACTCATCTATAGAAGAATCTATGATGTACGCAATAGTGTGTGCAAGGCTAGATATTGCACAAGCTATTGGGTTAGTGAGCAGATATTTGTCTAATCCAGGGAAGGTTCACTAGGAAGTAGTCAAATGGATTTTCAGATATTTAAGAGATATGTCTATATGGAGTTTCTGCTTTAGTGATAGTGAGCCAATACTAGAAGGTTAAATGAATGCAGATATGGCTGGAGACCTTGATAGGAGAAAATCCACTTTAGACTTTCTATTCAAGTTTGTAAGGGCTATTTCATAGCAATCTAAGCTATAAAAGTGTGTGGCTTTATTTACGAATGAAGTATGGTGTGTAGGTATAGTGGAAGCTGGTAAGGAGATGCTTTGGTTGAAAGGTTCCTTTAAGAGTTAGTGTGAAGAAAAGACAGATAACAAACGAGTGAAGAAAAGATAGATCATAGTTAGATCGAGCTTTTTTGGACAAACACAACTGTGTAAGGTGCTATATGCTCGTGTCCTTTACTTACCAGACTGTGTAGGTTAACCGTATTCAAAACCTAATTTTAAATATAAAAGATAAAAGGTTGTAGGTTTAAAGGGAAAGTAGCTAAAACACCAAAAAATGAAGAAAAATAGAAAACAATCCTGAAATTTGGTAAGACAACTTGTAGTTATGGGGTGAGATATTATTTTGAGCAAGGTTAATTGCTCGAAATTATATTTTGTAAACTTTTATCTAAATTTATTAGATCTGCTTGTCAATTTAACCTGTGATTTTTCCTCTACAATAAATATTTTTTTGCGTAAATCTTAGTTTTCGTTTCATTATCAAGTTTCTATTCTCATAATGATCTGCTGGTTAATTCTTGAAAAGTGTTTTTGTTATTGAGCTTTGGTTAAATTTAAGAGAGTTGTCCTATTGACACCTAACAAAATATTCAGCATAAGAAAGATTGAAAAGAAGAAAAGCATAGACAATAAAGGGATGGATTTAAACGAGGCCTACTAGGCTAGACCAGGCTAAGCTAACCTACCCAAATACCATGTCACTACCTCAAGGTTTATATTATTTTCCCTCACCATTTTAGTGCTAATATTATTTGTATAGTTATTCTGGTCAAAATTTCTTCAATGAAATTTCCTTTTTATTTATATTTTAGAAGTGATAAAAAGAAGTTCTTTATAGCCTCAATGTTCATGAAGATTGCTCCTCCTCAAATTTTTTTTTAATGCTTTTAACCACTATTCATTTCTAGGTAGCTTTCTTTGTATTTGTATCTTGTTGATGAAAGTTGTTTCCATGACATAATAAATGCATTTTCTTTGTTAAAAGTGACGTTAAGTTATATGATAACATTTTCCTCCACATTCTTTGACAGGATTCCTTGTTGTAATATCAGTCAATATCTTTAGTCCAAGCCAAGCTACAAAATCCTCTCAGTCATAGAAGAAAGACTGAGAGTGTAATAATTCTTAGGTGCTGTTCATTTATCAATATAGTTGCTCATTTTGAATCTAGTGACATCTGTGTTTGTTACTAATCTTACTTTGTTTTACTTTCAAACTCTTTCCTATATATAAGATTGATTAAACCTATATTCCATCAATTAAATTAAAAATCTTGACAAAGTGACAACTGTTAGTTACAAGATGAGGAAGTAGAGTGTAATGCTCCAAAAATCTCGATTTTATGAATAGTACTTTTTACGTTGTGAATAGTATATCCCAAGGTGAATAGTGATAGTCGAGACCCAAACTACACTTTATTTTATTTGGCATTAGATAATATTGTTCAAGGATAGCCCGATGATCAAATTAAAGCTCAAAATGATTTCGTTTTGAGGGTTTGACCAAAAGTTCACCAGTGGTCACAGTTTGAACCGAGAAATGGTGAAAGTCAAACCTGAAAATAATAATGGAAATAAATGATATTAATTAAGGGCTTTATGTGAGGTTGATATTTTTCTTATGGGTATTTTTATTGAAAAGAAGAAACGAATGGATTAAAAGTTAAAGTTAATTTTAGATCTAAAAAAACAATTGGAAAACTTTTAATAAGGGACCACATGACATTTTTGTCAACTACCTATTCTTTTCTTCTCCAAAACACTATCGAGAATCACCTCCCTCTTTCTTCTCCATTTTTCTTTCATTTTCTTCCATTTTCAAGTCAACTTTCTTTATTTTTAACCCCAAGTCACCTATTAAACACTAAATCATCAACCTAGGGTCCCTAAACTCACCATATCAACAAAAAAAAGGGAAAAGATGAAGAAAAAGTATATGGGTGTTCTTGATGAATAGTACCCAAAAATTTATAAGATAAGTTAATGGAGTTTTAATTACTTTTAGTACATGATTTGACGTAGTTGCATGCATTGATGAATAAAATGCATGAAATTGAATGTTTATGCCATATTATGAAGATAAAAAAGAGGAATTGAAGGAGCGAGAGAGAGAGAAAGAGAAGGAATAAGGAATTATTGGAGAAATTGACATTGATGGAAGCTTGATTTGAAGAATTGAGCATCAATTTGGTATGTGTTCTTGCAATTATATTTTTGCCTAAAAATTGTGTATTAGGTAATTTAGGGTTCTTGAGATAAAATTGGGGGTTTATGAAATTGTTGTTAAAAATATTTAATTGGATTGTAAATGAAGTAATATATATGATTAATTTGGATTTTGGACTTATAATTTGTATTTTCCCCAACTTGCATACATTATGTTTAAATTGGGGAAGTTGATATACATGTTATTTTTGACTAATTGGTGAGATGAATATGTCTTGAATGTCATATGAACTAAATTAAAACCAATAACGAAAGAAAAAAATGACATTTACTTTGGCCGAATATGAAATAGCTTGAATTGGTTATTATGAGCTTTTATTATGAAATTTCAATAGAATTTGATTTTGTCCCTAGTAAAATAGATAGGAATTGGAGGAATGTGATAAAGTTGGCATGCTAATTAGGGAGTTAATAGTACTGCGTCATGATATGTGTTACTAAACTGTATAGCTTCAAGACCTCGGTTCCAGTGTAAGACATTTGATTTGTGTTATGAAGCATGGCTCCGAGAGCTGAATTCCAATATGAATGTATATAAAAAAATAGACTATATGGTTCTAAGAACCCAATCTGATATTTTAAAATCTCGCTTATCCTGCTCGGTGATGTAATTCCGTTGGATTTTACTTTGGGACAATTACAAAAAATAGATAAATGCATGATTAATGATTAAGGAAGTTCAAATGAAAATAGTAATTGATTGTAGATTAAATTGTACAATTTATTCATCATTGTGTAATTAGATATCAATTATTAAAATAGATACATGCATGTATTTCATAACTTGATTTTAAATGCCTATTTATGCTTAGAAATAAATGAAGATATTTATATTTGAAAAATATTATATATTATGCACGTTATGGTGGAATGAATTAAATTGAATGAGAAATAGAATTATTTGAACACCACTAAGCCTATAGCTTAGCGTGTGAATTTTCTTTCCACGCATAGGTTTTGAAGAGAATTAGAAGAAAGTTGTGGATCCACTAGAAGACAAGAGTCACATAGAGGATCTCGGAAGAGTTAGAGGTGGATGTACTACAAAGTGTTATTTTTGTTTATGGTTATGACATATACACAAAAATAAGTGAAGGATCTTACTAGATTTTATTGTGAATTATATATGAATACATGAAAGTTATGTATGAAATTTGGTTTAGATGTGTTGTAATTTATTGGAGGATGGGTAAATTATTTTGCCAAGGAGTTTGACATGGAGATGGAGAGTTGAGTAGCTTGCATGAGAAGTGTATTGAAGTTTTTTGTAGGAGGTTTTAAGTAAATATAAAGAAAACTCTGTCTAAATTTTTATAAAGTGAATAGTAATTGCTAGAATAATGAGATTTTAAATAGAAAATATTGTAGTTTGAAGTATTAGATATTTAAGAATATGGTAACACTCATGAGTTGATTATGAAAAGGAATTGTTTGAGGGGAAGTGAAAAGGAAAGCTAATCCAACTAGGAACCTTAGTGAGGGTCAGGCATATAAATATGACCTACACACTAATGACATGGGGATTAGTTATTGGTCGAAAGTTTATGAAATGATAACCTATATTACGTTATGATAAATAAAAAAGAAAAATTGAGCCCTAATTAGATCAACTTAGAAGAAGCTCAAGGCAGGGCATGACAAGGCATAAGGAATAAGAAAGACAGTGTCGTCCAAGGTGTGCTGTTATTACTGTGAAAGGGGAAGATTCTGGTGCAACACTAGAAAGCTAAACATTTTAAATGCCATGTGTGTCACAATAAGCTATCTACTACCGGTGGCATAGCAATCCACGTCCTCCAAGTCCATAAAGAGGTCGTAACTAAGCATATTTCCTTATAATCTCAACCTTTAACATTTTTTTCTAAACATTGTGAATTAATAATATTAATATTTTATGCTTTAGGTTTGCTGATGATGATCTATTTGATTTAGGGTTCCCAATGCCAAGTTTGGTAGGGAATCCACTAGCATTGAGATATATGGAATGCAAGGAATCCCACTTGAAGTTTTAGCTGCCACTATAGAGATGATGGTTGGTGACTTTAATGTTGTTTAATTTTTCCTGATTATCCCAATTTCATTTTGTTATTTTAAGAACACAAGCAAGTTTCTCTAGATTTAGTCTGGCTTATGTGTCTTTGACTTTTAGCTCATGTTTATTGTCTTAGTGCCCAATTTCAGCTTTAACAGATGGGTTTCTTTGTTTATATCAATCTAAATTACTTAATCAAATTAATTTTATGTTTAACCTTATTTTTTCTGTCTTGAATAAAATAAGGAAGTGAAGTTAATTTATATCATTTCTTCTATAACAGTACCTTTTGTGAGTTTATGTGAGGGTTACGAATACTGTACCGTATTGGGTGGTATTGACCAATACCTACTGTATCAACTAGAAAATGGTATGTATCCAATAATTTCGTACCGTGATTTGGTAACTAAATTGCAATTTTTAAAAATATTTTGGACTGAAATGTAAATTTTAAAAAATTAACCCTAAACCTACACGACCTCCTCCCCACCTCCTATGCCTCTGCACTCTTAGCCTCTTATCTTACCTCTCACTCATGTCATAGTCGTAGTCTCCTGGCTAGTTACCTCAGCTCACCCTCTCTTGCTTGGGCAATCATATTGCCTTACCCTCTCTTACATGTGCAGTCGCCTCCCCCTCTCTCGTAGTCTAGCAGTCGCCACGATCGCCTTGACCTCACTCTCTTGTAGTCAAGAAAACAACCAACCACTCCTCTCATCCTCTACTGCAATCACTCCTTAATCGTGAACTTGCCTTATCAAGTCACCAACACTATCCCAGTGAAGCCTTATCGACACCGATTAAAGCTGCAAACTTCAAGTCTCAAGGTTGCAAAATGTAAATTAGCAAACAATTGAAATGTGTGCAGTGTATTTGAGCATTGATTATTTGATTTGTGTTGTGTTGACTGTTAAATGTTGAGTTACTTAAGCAGTTGTTATGTATATGAGTGACTTCTATCTGCGAGTTTAGACTTTGCATTTTGGAAATTGAGGATAGCTAAATATTGAAATGGATATAATGTTTTGTCAGAATTTTAGAAATTGAGGAATGAGATAGAGAATTTTATATAGAATTACAATATTTGGAATTTGGACATGTTTTGTCATTTGTGTTGTTTAGATTCTAAAAATTGGGGGTCAATCATTCAATATAAAAATTAAAGTTTGTGTTGTTGTTTGAAATTTGAGAAATATTGAATTAAAGGTGAGCCTTTATTATCAATTAGGTTATATATTATAAATTGAATTTTGTAATATTAAAATTGGGTTAGTTAATTTAGGTTGAATTATGTGATTACACGAATTAAGTTAAATATGTGATTTTATGATAGTTAGATATAATAACAAAAAATGAGTTACAATTATGAGTTTATAGTTAAGTTATGTAATCATACAAAATGAGTTATAGTTACAAATTTATGTAATCATACAAAATAAGTTATAGATGTGAGTTTATGTTTGAATCATATAATCACACAAAATAAGTTATATTTATGACTTTATGGTTGAATTATGTGAATACATAAATTAAGTTATAGATATAACTTATGAGTTTATGATTAAATTATATAATCATAGAAAATCAGTTATAGTTGCGAGTTATGGTTGAATTATGTAATCATATAAGAAGGTTATAGTTTTGTCTTTATAATAGAATTATGTAATTATACAAAATAGGTTATAGTTGTATGTTGTGACTTTATGCTTAAATTATGTAATCACACAGAATGGATTATAGTTATGAAAGTATATCAATCGATGTATATATTTGAAGTTTAGGTTAAAAAATATAAGAATTTCTTGGATATAATGTGCTTAATCATCAAATTTTCTTAAGGAATCATTTATATAAGTTTATGAAGGTCACTTATTGAGAAACCGTTATTGCTCTATTTCTTCCTGTTATTATACATAACTTCATTTTGATATGAAGTTATTAAGTTAATTTTAATATATTTTCATTTATTTTTATAAATAAATAGAGAAAAGTTTAAGTACACTTGATAATGTGGTTGCTTCAAGCATAAGAAGATTCGATGATCCAGCTTCGGCTTATACTAGATTGGTTTATGGAATGAAGAACCATATTATTTTTTTTGCATTGTAACAAGAATATGAAAGGTTGGGGACCACCAGATTAAATAAGTATTTAGTTGGGTTCAAAGGTGATGTGAAGGCTTATAAAAAAATTAGTTATCATGTGAAATGACAAATGAAGACTTTGCTTAAAGAGTATCAACATGAGAAATATGTAAGGCAAAGCTTGAACTACGAAATTGGTAATGGAAGTTCTTTTGTTGGTGTTTAGAATGATAGTGAAGATGTTAAAGGTGTTAATAATCCTATCCAACAAGAAAGAAATGTTGCATGTGATTTTAGGAAAAGAAGAAGGCAAGTGCCTAACTTTTTGCACCATGAACAACTCCTAGAGCTCAACCTTTAATCCATAGTGCCTTACAATTTAGAGAAGTAGCTCATAATGTGGACATGACAATGATCAGATGGTGGTATGATTGAGGTATAATAATCTGTGCTACCTAATCTTATTATTATTAGCCTATGGTGGATGCTATTATCTCTTCGAGTCCAGGATAGAAAGCTCCTTCAATTGATGACTACCGAGGTAAATTTCTAAGCAACTCTATTTATGAAATAAAAAGTTCTTTGAATGAAAGAAAAATGACTTGGACTACTTATGGGTATTCAACCATATGTGATGGTTGGACAAATAAAGACATGAGCTTATCATTAATTTTTTTGTTTGTTCCACAAAGGGGACAATGTTTTTTAAGTTTATTGGTGCATTTGCCCTTGTTAGGAATGTTGATATTTTATTTCAGATATTTAATAAAGTTGTGAATGAAGTTGAGCTAAAAAATATTGTTCAGTTCATTACTGATAGTGATTCTACTCATAAAGCAGATAAAAGAAGATTGAAAAGTAAGTATAACTATTTTTATTGGACTCCTTATTTGCACATTGCATTAAGCTGATGTTAGAAAATATCGGAGACACTATGCATGTTCCTATTATTGATAAGACTGTACAGAAAGCAAAAAGGCGACCAAGTTTATCTACAATCGTGCATAGGTCCTAAATTTAATGAGAAAGAAGCTCACCAGTGGTAGGAATTTACGTCGTTTTACTATTATACGATTTGTAACTAATTGCTTGTCACTTTAATGTTTTATTATGATGAAGAAGGAAGTGAGACAAATGTTTATAAGTGATAAGTGAGTTGCATCTCAGCATCCTGAGTCTAATGCTAAATTGGAGATTTTTAGAATTATACTTAAAGATAATAAATTCTAGATCTTTAGTCTAGGTGTAATGTAGCCAATGTATGTTTCTTCATAAATTTCTTCTGCAGCATTGGTCTTATTTACTCTATTAATACTCCTTTGAAAGCTTCAAGTTGTTTGATTTGCTTATCCATGGTTTGCAAAATATGAATTTTCCATATGATCATTTTTTTTTGCATAGTTATTGTAAATGTTTCAAAACAAATTTGTCGGCCTCATTGCTACAGTTACAGTTCTACTGTTCCAATTCCTCCAACTGGTTGGCCATCTCCTCCTCGTCCTCAGTTATGGTTTTCTCGGGAACCTACAGTTTCAATTACTCTCCTGCTCCAATGGGATATGCGCAGCAGCAGCTATTTCTTGTTTAAAATGCTAGGTCACCTTTGCCTCCAACTCCATCCCTTGCATTTCAAACTTTACAAATACCTCCACCTAGACTTTCCATTGTGACACCACTTATTCCTACGTCACAACCTTTGTTTCCTGTTGTTAACGATAGCTTGTCTCAAAGTTCAACAATTTTCGCTCCTCTGCCTCCGAAAAGTATTCTTCCTGGAAGCTAAAGGTTCATCAGATGTTCATCTAGAGCTAATACTTCTTTAACCAATAACTACCACATTCCACTTATGCCTGGTTTTACTAATCACAACTTTTTGATACATGTGACTAGACTTATGTGGAATTGTTTTGCTGTTAAATATTGTCATGTTCAATTAATGTAAATGTAAATTTTCAACATGCCTTAAATTTTTAGTTCTTTCTTTGTTCGTCATTTCTGCTGTAATGAGGTCATGTAGTTCATGTGATTAGTTTTATTCATTAAGTTGCTTTGCTGAGTGCAAGTTTTACTCAATGCATACTATGATACTAATACATAAAATACCTGTAAGTGAAACTTTAGCCGATTCTTATTAATATGCCTTTGGACCAAGTACTAGTAGTCCCTCCATTGGGCCACCCCCTCTACTTGCAAACAAGGCCCCCACTACCCAGCCCGTTGTTAACGAGGTCTATTTAGTTTCGGAGGATGAGGCAATGTCGATATTTGTTTTTGATATGTCAATGGTAGGTTGTTGATGTATATAAAATCTTTCCTTATATTTCATAGATTCCCTTGTAAGTGTAGCGATTTAAAACTTTTGCAAGAGGAAAGAAAAATGTCCTTGCCGAGGTATTTGGTGGATGATGAAACTAGCCAGGTAAGTACTCTTTAATATTTGGAATTTGTTTGCACATCTAACCAGATGTGCATACTTTATGCTGTATTTCAAAAACGCTTGTTTACGCATTCTTACCTATTTTAGTAAGGTATTTCTATATGATTTGTGATATTTCCTTCATCTTTCTCATTAAAATACCTCCTACAATGATGATAAGAAATATGTTGATACTAAATCCATTAATTAACTGGAATTAATGGTGTTTCCCTTTGGTTTCAATACCAATGCCACTCGTCGCATGGTATTCAGAAGACTGAAGTAGGTGTATATGCTGTCAATTTTTGTTGTTAATTTTTGCTTATGTAACTAATAATAAACAGACATTTACATGACATTTAATAAACATGTCACATCATCAAAAATAACTTTTTAAATTGATTTATTAACTTTTTAAAAGATTAATCACTCAATTAAAAAATACTTAAAAAGTTTAACATTTTTAAATATATTTTCCCTAAACTAAATCAACGTCAACCTGAGGCGAGATCCAAAGAGATCAAGCTAAGCTCTAGTTATGCCTTTTTTACTATTTCATTTTTTAGGAGACAGGTTATCAATATTTAAAGTTTTAAGCTTACTTTGGCATTACAACGATGGAAATGCGAGTCTCCTATTCTGCGACGTATTGAATTGTCGTTGATCGTGATTAATAGATTAAGTAATTTTCTTGGGAATAAAGTTTGATACATTATTTCTTATGTTTTATGATATAAAATGATTTTGATTGGTTATGCAATGATTTGGTTGGATCCTGTGTGGTTTCAAGTTATTAGTTGGAACTAGTTTTCAGACCAGTAGTAAGGTGGTTGTATGTTGATGATAAAAGAGATCTCTGGCAAGCAAAGGGATGCTACTGCTAGTGATGGTGAACTACAGGATCGTATTATGAATAATCCAAATTTTGTTGTCTTAAGGCCAAGCTGCCAACAGTGTCTGGCGAGAGAGTAAGATATGAAGTGGCATCATATTATGTAATGGAATAAAAGCATGCAATCTAAATTTGTATACTGTTCAGTATCATTGTCTTAAAAATTAACATTTATAAAGTAACTTGGTATTAGTATTTACTATTTAGTAATGGTGAAATTCATAACAAACAGAAACTTAAACCATCCACTAAAATCTTAGGCTTGGCTTTTACTGTTTACCTCTTTGACTCTGTTCATGCGTTACATGTTGGAATCATTGAGAGGACTGTTAGGCGTCCTGTCTCTTCTTCTTGGCCCAACCCCATCACACCCAAGATCTTCTGTCCAGTTTTTATGGTGTTTTATCGTGTCCAGTAAATCTCAGCCATTCATTTATGCGGGTCCCGTATGGTCCCACGTAAATAAACGTAGACCTCACATAAATAAATGGCTGAGATTCACTGGACACAACAAGACACTATAAAACTAGACAGAAGATCTGGACTCACCCCATCATAGCAGAAATTGAAAACCACGAAGACTATATCAATTCTCTCAGACCTTGCAATGTCCCACTTGGATTAACAAATACAGCTAAAATTCATCGTAAGCTTCTGTGGTTGGCAACATTACGCGTGGTGTGGATCTCTGTTGCTCTATTTATCTTCATCACTTCTCCTTATTTAGTTGATGCTGTTCAAAAGTTGCCCAACTCCAGGTCAGAAAAAGGCGGGCCTTGTTAGGAATTTTATACCTTCCAAACCCACACCCAAGGATATTTAATAGACAAAAATATCAGAAAATAATAACACA
>JANIHZ010000005.1:64460210-64473607 GCA_027478365.1 Erythroxylum rufum | reverse complement strand
CATAACGGTTACTCATATTTCAATATTGTCAAAATCTGCAATACTGTAAATAAAGAATAAATCACTTCATAATGAATATAAAAGAATTGCGTATGAAAAGAACACTAATATAATAAGTGCTGCCGATTATGTTCAGCCGAGTGAAACCGACCAAGAGCACTTAACCGCTCAGGGACATGAAATTCTTGCAAATCCAATATTCAATGCAGTTGTAAGCGCAAGTATTGTGTGATTTAGAGGACGAGATGAACGCAAATATTACGAGAAATGAAGCATTAAAGCTTTTGATAAACAGTATTTCAAATGTTTAATTTTGAAAGAGGGAAAAACAAAAAGTCGGGAGTGAATAGTCACCTCACAAGCATTAAGTTGTAATTGTATAAGTCGTGATTAATTATAACTTTGTACCTAACAATGCCGAAAAAGAAGGGAAAACAAGATGCAAGTCCAAGCAGCCAGTTGTTGTCTAGTCATCAGTTCTTTCCTGACAGCGTCTGTCAGGTTGATATTTTTCTTTTTTCAGGTCAGGGTTCTTCCTTATCCTTTGACCTCCTTCTTAGTCATCTGTGCTCTAAAATGGATGATATGATTATAGCAAGGGGAAAAGAATGCAACTTTTAGAGACGCATAAGGCTTGTAACAGTCATTAAATCAAACTTATTGTCTTTTTCCTCAGTTATTCTTTTCCAGCTTTTGATCATGGTCCGGAGCCTGTGAACTGGGAAGGGACAAGGCTAGGAAGACAATAGACCATCTTGAGCTGAGTTAAGACATGTAAAACGACTCAATCCAGAAGATGATGTTGAAGAGTTAAACAAAGAAAGAGTGAAAGCGAAGTTATTAGTAAGTTGGAGAATTTCTCGGAAAGTACGAACAAACCTAATAGGAGGCAGCAGGAGCCAGGAAGCCATGTGAGAAAAGTTTGGAATAGGGACAAAAAGACTTAGCTAGGGCAAATATTGGAAGTTAATAAGGGTAAATATGTCAAGGAAGCTTTCACATAATTCGGCTTGACAGAGCCGTCACGGCTCACACCTTTAGTTCAGTTCCGGCTCGGGCTTGGACCACTCCCCGTTAAAAGCTTTTTACAATTATTGTGGGCTAAATAGTTGAGATTAATCTTTAAATTATAAATAATTTTATCATATTTATTTTGTTCTTTAAGGTTAAGGAAGGGTTATTTTTAGGTTGGGAAATATTTTTAGTTTTATCTTTGTATATTTATTATTTATAATAGTATAAGAAATATTTTAAATTTTGTCCGTAAACGTAGTCTAAAATTAAGGATAAATTATATTAAATATTCTGTACTTATTTTACTTATTTTATTTTTCTATTTCATAAAATATACCCAAATTTCTGTGCAGTCTGAAACAGTACAAACAAGACATTTGTGTCATTATCTTCTTATTGTACTTGTCTTAATAATTTTGCAAGGAAGGAATTCACAGGACATTTCTGTTCCTGTTGGGCATAGCTTCTAATACCACTGACAATTGTCATATTTTCTGTTGAATGTCAGGACTTACTAGATACGATTACGAAACAAAGGTTATTTTGTAGAACACGATTTGATTAATCAAATTGCTAGGACTGTGGAGCTTTTAAGTATTGTTGATCAATCTAAAGCTAAGTTAGTCATCGTATACGTCTGTTAAACAAAAGCAAAATTCGAAGATGTGCAGGCGACAAGAGTAGCAGTAACTAGATGATAAGACATACATACCCCAGCCTCTTTGTTCACAGGGCAAGGAGAAGAGAGTGTAAAAGGTTGAGACATGAACTACAAATGCCTTCTGAGCTCGGCTGCATTTTTTGTCGGCTTTAGTCTCTCCTCATTCTCTGTGTAAATAGTTACAGATGTCAATGGAAAGTTAAAGGTTAGCAACAGGATATGTTCAGACTTCTCTTTGTGCCACATGATATAGAGCTAGCTGTTCCTCTCAAAAGTAAGAACAATACTTGCGATTTCCAAGGCAAAAGTATTGTAGAGAGAGACATACTAATAGACTGCAGGTTATTGCCTAGCTCCCTCTGTGTGTGTATCTCTATATGTGAAAGTTATATAATGATGTTATATATATATTATTTGTTTGTCACATACAATTTTACCATCGGCTGTCTTTGTCTGATTTGTCTTTTTCTCGAGTGCCCCTAAGGCTTCTCCGCTGGCCATTAACACACTCTCTTTCTATCGGTCACTTCTTGTTGGGCATCTGCAAAAGTTATAAAAGAACCTACAGAAGTCCCTGCAAAAAGCTTATGCAAACTTTCTCTTCACATATTACCCAACACGCCAAACAAAGCCTATTAAAGCCCCACCAAACCAAAAGCAAGCAACCAACCAAAGTCAGTACTAACTCTCTCTCTCTATGGACTTGCATCTGAAGCAATGGAGAAACCAGCATCAGTCAGAGCAACATCCTTCTTCAAAGATGCCAAAACTCCTTGATTGCCATCAACCACACCACCACCAACAACAACATCATCAGCAACCACTATTAGCATGTTCTGCTCTTCCTTTGTTCGCACCTGAACCAAACAGCAAATTCAGTAACCTGTCAGCAATATCTGCAGACACAACCACAGCTACCAACATCGGATTTCCAAGTAAAGGTTTCTTTCTTTACCTTTTCTTGCACACTTCTCTTATCTCAAACTAACAATGAATACTTCCTGCTACTCAACGTCTCTTTCTTGACGGCCTTAATTTATTCCCTTCACCTTGCTTCATACCCACTTTCACTCTTTGTTAGGGTTTTAATGTTTCTCTTTGTTGTTTTTTCTGTTTATTAGGAATGGGAAGTCACTTTAGCTTATCTCAGTGGCAAGAACTAGAGTTGCAGGCTCTGATCTACAGATATATGCTGGCTGGTGCAGCTATTCCTTCTGAACTTCTGCAGCCAATTAAGAAGAGTCTTCTTCACTCTACTTCATATATCTTGCACCATCCTCTTCAACATTTCTCTCATTATCAACCGGCCTGTAAGTGTGGCAATTCGAGAACCATTTCCTTATTGTTTTTCATTGGTTCAGGTTTTTCAAGGTTTAAAGATTGCTTCTTTTTCTATACTTAAAGAAAAGATTTTTTTTTGGGAAATGCGTATGGGTTGGCCAGTTCTTGCTCTTGTTGGAAATCATGACCTCGTATAATTAAAATGCATGTTTTTGTCTTTGCGTTTGTACTATCAATTCTTTATTCTGCATATTTTCTTAACAGTACAGTTGCCTTGAATATTTGGTCAAAGAAACACCTAAAAGAATGTCTAAAACCATTGATTTCAGATTTGTTGTGTTTAACTAGTTATAGGTTATATATGATAGGGAAAATAATGTTTATGATAACTTAGCGGAGTTTTATTGAGTTTGAAATAAAACTAACATTGTGGCAAATAGGTTACTGGGGAAGACTGGCAATGGATCCAGAGCCAGGACGGTGCCGGAGAACAGATGGAAAGAAATGGAGGTGCTCGAGGGACGTGGTGGCCGGCCAGAAATATTGCGAGCGCCATGTGCATCGTGGCCGCAACCGTTCAAGAAAGCCTGTGGAAATCCCCACCAACACCGCGAGCATCTCTTCCAACGCGGGCGGCGGCGATGGACTCGGTGGTGGATGTGATGTTGCTGCTTTCAGTTCCATCACCACTCCAATTAGTGCACCATTTGCCGTAGGGGGTGTTAGTGGGACCACTTTATCTTTTTCAGCGAAATCGCCTTCTGTTGACCTTCTTCACCACCTTGATCACAGGTAAAAGTTAGCTTCCTCCTTTCACCTAATTTACATTATTAAGTTTCAGTTTGGTGAGTATCTTTGCTTTCCTTTTCTTTTAAGCCAATCTTGTATGAGTACAGCCACAAATGTAAAATTTGGTATAGAGCACAAGCTTCGCTTCTGTGCTAGAATTCAACTAAGCAATTAGTCCGTGGTAGGGGAGTAGGACCCATGAAAGACTGTCGAGTATGTCTGAAATCTAGTTTAGAGACTGGCTCTAAAACTAACCCTAACCACAGCTTTTGGATATGCTTTTCTTTTGTTTATGCAATTTCATCAACAACATTTCGTATGTTTCCTTGTTGGGTTAAATATCTTTTCTGAAATACCATATGCTGTTTCTTGTATAGTTCCTTAGATTCCAGAACTGAAACAAAGGGTCTCTTTGGACCCCAAAATGAGGTTGGTAAGAAACAAGATGGCCACATTTTGAGGCATTTTTTCGACGACTGGCCACGATCCGTTCAAGAACCTGAAAATGCTGGAAGTACCGCTAGTCCGATGAACTCTGCCACTTGCTTGTCAATTTCAATGCCTGGAAACTCATCGTCTGATGTGTCGCTGAAACTATCGACTGGCAACGGAGAGGAGGCAGGTTCCAACGGAGGCAGTGAAAGGGAGCAGCCACATCTGAACTGGGGAGCTGCCTGGAGTAACCACCAAGTGGCTTCCATGGGAGGACCTCTTGCGGAGGCACTAAGATCTTCCGCTTCCAACTCGTCTCCAACTAGTGTTCTACACCAGTTGCCTCGTTCCACTTCCGAAACTAGCGCTGTCAGCATTTGAATTTACATTTTAGTTTGCGTTGTACATGTATTTGAAGCATTCAGTCAGTTTGTTTTTATTTTTTCCGGATGACTGTTATTATTTTAAACGTGCATGGATGTGGTTTTCCTATTTTAATTGGAACCTCTGATTCTGAATTCAGTCTCTGCTGTGATTTATTCATTACCCAAGATTACTCCGAAGCAAACTCAATCATACAAGAATAACCTCTAAACAAGCATACTACATAACTCAAAAGTCCAATTAAGAACCAAGGTAGTAGCTCAAAGCAACAATGATACTACAACTCGTAAGAGCAAAAACACTTTTAACAAGTTTACAATAAAAGTCAAGAAATGAACAGCAATGAGCCGGGCCAATTTTTTTAAATAATTCTTATAAAATAAAAAATATAAAACAGCGACTTTTTGTAATTAAATTTGAGCTTAAAAGTTAAAATCTAAGCTTGTTTTATCGACTGATTATCTGAAACCATATGCTGAAATGAACCTTTTTGAGACAAGACGGTCCAAACTCCTAATTGCGTCCTGTCCTTGTAGTTTAAATCACAAGTGTTGTTACAGTGACTGCCTCTTCAGCTACAATATTATCATAGAACTGGCATGGAAGACGGAACAACAGTGTCTTGATGCTCGTTTATAATTCGTAGGGTGTAAAGAAATTACAAGTCAATAAATATTTGTAGTTTAGTCTGAGATTTGTTTATCAGCACCAAAACAAATGAATCTGTGGCTTTTTCCACTGTTGTTAATGTCTGCCTTTATGACACCCGATCAATGAATCCTAGCTGTGGTATGCAAAAGCCTAAAAAAAGATGAAACACGAGTGTTATATGTATACTTGGCTTTTTCCCAACCTTTCTTTATGTATAGGACAGATATTAAGTTCCACTTGTGCTTATCTTTTTTGGTAATTAAGGTACTTGATACCGTAACCAAACACAAAGAAGAAGATCAGAACCCATCCAATATGGGCAATGGCAACCGCAGGCAGAAAGTCATAATCGAAACCCAAAGTTTCCTTGATGAACACGTTCACTGGCACTGTACCAGCTCCAGGTATGACCACAGGACTACTTTTATCACCTATTTGAGATGCCACAAGACCATATATTGTCCAAGACACCGGGTTGGCCCAGTAGTACCACCTCCACCATACAGGAATTTGCTGCAATCAACAACCAAATGTTATCAAGATAAGAGACAAAAATAATTCAGTGTAGGAAATTTAAGGTTACGTACGTACCATCCTGGGAATGAGAAAGCCGGAGAACAAGTTCCATAAGGAAAAGAAAAAGGACATAACAATGGCAGCAATTTGATGTCCTGGAGTCAGGGCCACGGTCATCATCCCATACAATGTGAAGTAAACGAAGCTTGAATATATGATGTAGTAAAACCAGACGAATTTTACAAGTTTCCACTCAAAGTTCATCATAGAGAAAAGCAGAAGGGCGTAAACGATAGTTTGGACTGCCACGTAAATTGCCTCTATCGCCACCTTCAAAGATAAAAACAGTTCCCCAGAACTATGAACTTGTGCATGCCAATGTCGTATCAATTTCTTAATATTATTGAAATCAATTTGAATTAATCAGTGACAGATCTTTCAGGAATTTCCTTTAGATGGGAAGATGTAAAATCTTTAGCAGGTCCCTTATGACTTCCTATCCAGGGATGACTACCATATTTACCTGAGCAAATGCAAAGACCAGTGAGGAATACATTCCAGCTGCTTTTTCACGATAGAAAACTGTTCTTTCAATAGCAACCACAGGCTGAACTGAGGCCGCATTGGTCGCACCAAGGAAAAGTATAACAGAATACATGGCTCCCAAAATATTCATCACGTCCTGTTGTTTTGATCTGCATGCGGGATTTTTATTAGAGTGAAGTTGTCTACGATGATAGACTTTGATAAGAGAACGTCAGAAGACTTACAGCTTCAGTCCTTTGTCCCAGAAAATCAGACCAAAAAGAAACCCGATAAATGTGGTCAGGAAGAAACGAATGGCATTGTACTCGGGATTTCTCCAATAGGACTGACGCTGTTTCCAGAAACAAGCTTTGATTTGTGTAATATAAGGTTGTGAATACTTGGTTGGGAAGTATAGATCATTAGACCCTGGTGTTGGGGTGCTAAGTTCTTTGATAATTTCCTGATTCCTCCTGTATAATGTGGAAAATGAGTGGAAGAACTGAAAACTAAGCTCTTCAATGTATAATTAAGGTAAAGAACTTTTACATATAGAGGGAAGAGTTGGCATAAATTTCTGCAAAATCCACATCTAGCTGGGACTCCATTGCAGGAGAGCTGACATCAAGCATCCATGTTGCAGGGTTGATTCCATCCTTGATCTTAGGAACTCCTGGGATGGCCTGTGTTGAAATACCACAATTGCATGCAATTTCCGTCAGTAGTAGTAACATCAAGTCGCTTGATCTCAAGATTAATGATGAATTATAGCTAATCAGTATTTGGTGAATTGGAGACAAAAATAGTAAAGAAAGATATGTTTACCTCAAAATATTCTACAAGCTTGTGCGAATGGCATCCAAGAGGTCCAGCATAAATTACTTGACCACCTCTTTTCATCAGCAATAGCTGAAACAGCCAAGATATAAAGTTGAACAGATTCAAACAGAATACAGATATAAACATGTACAAATGCCAATACAGACCTCATCAAAAGCTTCAAAGATGTCTATGCTAGGCTGATGAATTGTGCACACAACTGTCCTCCCTGTATCTACAGTATTTCTTACAGTACGCATAACAATGGCAGCAGATCTGGCATCAAGTCCCGAAGTCGGTTCATCCATGAAGATAATTGAAGGGTTGGCAACCAGCTCTACGGCTATCGTTAGCCTCTTCCGTTGTTCAGTTGATAGACCATTCAATCCTGGAAGTCCAACCAATGCATCTCTAATCGGATTTAGTTCAACCAACTCCATCACTTCTTCAACAAACATCTGCAGAACACATGGGAACAGAAAATTTAGTGTCACAATAAACCACAAGGAGCTCATCAGAGGATAATTCCAGCAGCAGCGGCAGCTAAGTGAAGTAGAACGCATAAAACGTGAAACAATATCGCAACTTTCACAAACTTAATAATGTTCAGAATTCTGACGAAGCTAACACACCTTTCGAGTTTTTGTGTCAACATCTTTGGAAAGACGGAGCCAGGCTGAGAACAAAATGGATTCATAAACAGTAACATGTGGTGAATGAATGTCATTCTGTTCACAGTAACCACTGACACGAGCAAATGTTTCTTGCTTCTTTGGATAACCAGATATACTTATAGTTCCTTCAATATAGCCTTCAGTTTTCCTTCCAGCCAATACATCCATTAACGTAGTCTTCCCTGCACCACTTACACCCACCAGAGCTGTCAATATACCAGGTCTAAAAGCGCCACTAACGTCCCGTAGCAGTTGAAGGCGATTTTCTTCAACTCCTCGATTCTTCATTTCCTATTGCGGAAAACCAGATGCTCATTTCAATAGCATGTCTAGAAGAAGCACATCTTCTTCAATATGGTCCTTTTATTAATGTAAAGTTCAAAGTTCCTGATGACTTACGGTTGGCATATCTACATAATAGTCGACATGGTTGAAAGCAAGTGAAAGTGGTTGGAAGGGCAAAACCATCCCTCTTTTTGGTTCGTTATTTGGCCCAGCGTTTTCCAAGGAATTCCTCACTTCCAAGTCAACCCCTGTAATTGTTCACAAAATATTTAAGACATTCAGAAGATGATTTCAGTGGACATCTTTCAACTTTCAAGCACATGAACAATGGGTTTGGTTCTATAATTGTTTGTAATATACAAGAGGAAACAATTTCATTCATGAATGAAGAGTTCTAATGTTGGCTGAAAAGGGTGTTAGAATTTGCATGCAAGGAAGTGGTGGCATTGGCTTAAACCTTCTGTTCCATATAGTGCAGAAGTTGATTTCTGCTTCTTCTTCTTGTCATCATCATCGGCAATGACAAGTTTTGAATCGGAAAAAGCTGCAAGTAAAATATAAACACAGGAAATTTTGATGTCAGTTATTCCATTCATCGTCTGTTCCAAAGACGAGGAGACAGGAGGTGAAATAACTTACGATTCAAGTAAGTTAAGGCTGCAATGAATAATATGTTGAATAGAAGAGAAAAACCAAAAAGTGCTCCAACACAAATCCAAAACCAATAATCATCAGTAAAGAAGCCTCTCGATTTCAACAGGACTTTTCCAACAGTAGGTGCATCAATCCTAGGATCTGGATTAGGCTGTGCATTACAGAACAGTTAGGACATAGAAACCAAAGCAGAATTGAGATGAGTTGAAGAAAATCTATAAAGGGTACTCACTGCACTCCATCTTTTGTCCAGAAATTCATTCATGACAATGGCATTTTGTCCGTACATCATTGGAGAAATATAATAGCCCCATAGCATCCAAGACTTAATGTCATCTGAAGCAGAGCAAGAAGATGCTTAATTTATAACCAGATATTGACAAATAGTTTCATCAATATATATTTGTTACTCGAATTAAAGGTATAAAGCATAATAAGGTGGAGGCTGATTCTCTTCTGTAACTAACAATGTGAACATGTATCAATGCTCTTTGATGTAGCCGAAAAAAAAGTAAGGCAATGAATCAACTGCTTACTTTTGGCTATTACAAATCCTCCAAGAGTAAAAACTATAAGCAAGGTGAAAGTTCCCAGTGTGTTTGCGACAACTTGTGTTCTTCCAACGGCAGCAATGAAACGGAAAAGGGATAGAGCCATTTGGTGTATAGCAAAAAACGCCACAAACTGTCTGACAAGCCTGAGGAAGCAAAGGAAGATGTGTTTGAGTGAAGATACTACTACAACATCAGTAAGATGAAAATTTTGAACTCAATTCACCTGCTAATAGATGGTGCAAAACCGATAGTGTAATAGGTTAAGACAATCCATATCAGTGATTCCACAAATGATAATGGGATTCTAAGCAACCAGATTGGTAATCCATAAGCCCATGGAGGATAAAACAAGAAGTCCCTTTGCTTATAAAACACAGGTAGACTGAAGACTGTCATTGCAAGCTCTGCCATCCCATTAAACATCACATTAATTAGACTGAAAAACAATGCTCCAAAGAACTTTTGTCCATCTTGCACTGTCCCAACTTTCATTTCTGTCCTTAGAAACACAGTGAAGGCAAATATTGACATTATTGTTATCTGGGACGTCTTGAATATATAAACAAAAGAATTTCGTTTCATCAGCAACCACTCCCTTGAGAAACATGCCTTGAAAAGTTCCCAATTTGAAATGCCATACTTGCTTGTCACTAATGCAGCCGGATGAGTTCTTGATTTATCATAAGGATTGCTCAAATCTGATGCGAGCACTTGGTCTATATGGAATGAGCTGAAGCCTTGCACGAATTCGGGAACTGAAAGAAATCTATAAGGTTCGTCCTTCTTGTACCAATACTGCTCTTGGTCTTTCTTGGAAGTTACTTCTTGCAGGAAGTCAGCTACTCCTTTTCTTTCCGGGCATTTGAAACCCATGTATTCAAAGAATTCTAGGATATGATCACGAGGACCTTGATAAACAATCTGACCTTCTGATAGTAGGATAATGTCATCAAAAAGATCAAATGTCTCCGGTGCTGGCTGTAGAAGAGAAATAATCATTGTCACATCCATAATATGAACCATTTGCCTCGTGAACTTGCATATCTGAAATGTAGTTGAACTGTCCAACCCTGTTGATATTTCATCCATTAAAAGAACCTTTGCTGGTCCTACCAGCATCTCCCCTGCATCCATTTCAGACAGCATTTTAATTATGCATCAAGAATATGGAAACCAGACAAATGAATCATATATGATTTCCATTCCGGTCAAACTGAACTTTACTCGTCGACTTCGGGTTAGGACCAGCCTTTTGGCCAAGTGCTTGACTTTAGTCAAAGAAGAATACCTGTAGTCAGACGTTTTTTTTGTCCTCCAGATATACCTCTTATCATCTCATTCCCAACCGTAATATCTGCACAAATATCCAACCCCAGTATCTGTTGAAGACTCTTCAGTTAGTCTACAGGTTTACTTCTTTAATGTGCGAAAAGAGTATTTAAGAAAAATAAACAAGATATACCATACTATTTGAAATGAATGTAATAAACCTTGAGGACATAATCTGTAACCAAATTGGTTTGTTGGCCTGCCATTGCCGCTGCTTTCATGAATGCATCAATCTCAGGGTCTGGTTTAATTCCTGCTTCTTTCTCTCGTCTCGAGAGTTCTGCTAGCAATTCGTATCGTGAGCCCACTCCTAAGCAGCGTCCAGAGAAGTCCAATGTCTCTCTGACTGTCATTTCTCCGAAGTGAAGGTCATGTTGGCTAATATAGGCAGACGTCCTCTGAGGAACAAATTCATTAAATTCATGACCACAATAGGTGATTCTGCCAGTAGACTGTTCACAATGTCATTCAGAAACTACTAAGTCAGTTTAACTGGTATACAAAATGGGCCAGCAGCAAACAATATTTCAAGAAGCAGAAAAATATACTTTCAAGTTAAGATCGAGTTTTCCTGCCAGAGCTTGCAGGAGTGTTGTTTTCCCGGCTCCAGGAGGACCAAGAAGTAAAGTCATCCTGAAAAATAATCACATATTGACAGACAATGAATATAATTTTAATAGACAAGAAATAGGTATAAAATTGAACCAAAAAAAAAGAACATAAAACAAGAATGCTTGCAAGAATCACTTTGATAAATAAATAAAAAAAGCTAACTATAATAACCATTGGAATGAAGTGGTTGTGACGATTTTGTATGGATACCTCGATGGTTTGACAATTCCGCTGGCATCTTGAAGAATTTGGATTTTTCTCTTTTTGGATGGAACAAGACGAATCAGTCCAAGAAGATTCTGCCATAACATCCAAGATTCAACTTCATTCATTAAATAACTAATCTTTAAGTTCTCAATATATATATATATTATATATATAATAAAAGTTTGTCATCAGAAAAACCAAGAAGAAGATTGAAAGACCTCAAGTGTGTTTAAAGTAGCATTAAGAAGAGTAGGAAGAGCTCTGCTCCCAAAGTACACTTTTCCCTCCACCGATAGATGCTCATACCGCACTTCAATCTTAGGAGTCTCAATCCCAACCCTACATAGAAGACTTCCTTTGGTAGGTCATAATCAAATAACTTAACAAGAAACAAACATGAAGAAAATTAAGCAAACTTGTCAGGAAAGAAAGATAGAAAGCTAATGAAGAAGCATTTACGGAAACTGACCTATCAGTTCTGTCTCTTACTCTCCTAAGAAACTTCTCATTATCCTCTTCAGCAATTTTCAATATCCTCTCAATCAAGTGCTTCCTGTCTTGCGTTCCAAGCTTTCCCACATCAATCTCATTTTGTACAACTTTTCCATTATCCAACACTTTCGTTAACACCCCTTTCCTCATGCGGTCGTATGTCGGCAACCGCTCAATCGCCGCCCACCGGAGCTCGTCCTCGTCCTCGCCCCGCCTCTCACTCCGGTTAAAGACATCCGTCTGCGCCATCCATACATCCCGGAAGCTATTAGATGTCCAGCTCCGGCGACTCACCGATGCAAAGCTGCTTCGGTTGCTCATTGATCTCGCCAGATCATCTGCCGCCAAAGCTGCCGCCATATGCGGTGCAATCAAGAAATAAAAACACTTCTCCTCTTTACGTAGTTTTAATGTAACTTCACTTCACGTATCACAATATTAGTAAACTAAGATTTTTCCGAATCCTTGGAGAAGCAGACTTCACTAACTAAAGAATAACTATGCTTAAAAAGGAAAAAGAAGCTGACAAACTTGTAACCAAATCCTAGGCTGCCACTTCCCAACTATAACAAGAATCCTCAAACTACTGTAGCCTACTACCAAGCCGTTGGGGTACAATCTCGATCAGATCGAATCACGAGGAGTTCATTAAACTAACACGCATAGATGTGCACAAACGTAACCACCATGAAAATCCCCGACGACCGAAGCAGCCGAAATCTTTCTCCGTGAGCTTGAATTAATAAACAAAAGTGTGCACCCAGAGACGACATGTACTGCTCTCCAAGAAGTGTAGGACAGATGGCGAAAGAGATTTAAATTAGTGACTGAGACGGCGAGGTAACAAAGAAGATGAGAAAATGAATGGAATGGAGCTCAATAAGTGCGAAGATAGTCTGCAAAGGGTGAAGTTGTGGTGGTACTGATCTCTCTCTCTCTCATATATAGGGGTCTTTCCGAATCCAACTTATATGGTTTGCTTGTTGATTTAATTTTTTTTTAATCAAGAGAGAATAAAATAGATTACACAAGTTGAGAGAAATAGATTCTCCACATATCTTCTAGAAGGAGTACATAGCACCTAATGGGTGGAGTATCAAAATAAATAGTGTCTATATTAAAATGTTCAGCATAATTCGCAAGTCAATCGACACATCTGTTGCTCTCGCGGTATATGTAACGATGTACTACCGTTCAATTCCGAGTGAATAGTTCATTAATACCCTTAACAATGAGATTGAGAATCTGTGATCAGCTTACCGAAAAAACAATGAGATTGATCGCTGCTATTGACTTCAAGTTCGATCCGGCGATACCCAAAATTTTACGTGAGTATAAGCCTTATTTACCTTACTTCAAATTGCTTGTTTATTTGATATTTGACATTTGAATTTGTGAGAGGGTTAGTAAAGGCTCTCTTTAAGGGTTTACTTGTGAGTTAGGAACATGTATTTGCACTCATTAAGTATATATACTAAGGACGAGTTGGGATGGACGACCACGCAATCCATCCCAACC
>JANIHZ010000005.1:64421398-64446015 GCA_027478365.1 Erythroxylum rufum | reverse complement strand
TAAATTTTTATTCTGTTTGTAGGGATATAATTGAAAACACAAGTCAAAATTAAGTTACATTATATAAAATACTGTTACATACCAAACACTATAATAAGAATCCACTCAACTTTCTTATTAGAATTTTTATAAGTATCCATTTACTCTTCTATAGATTTATTTTTCAAAAAATCATATTCTAAATTTACTTACTTTTTCGCTAATGAAATGGGCTAAAAGTAGACAGGTGGTTTTCATTACACCAAAACATACTTTAACGTACCCTTTAATTCAATTTTACCTACAAACTCAACTTCTTGGTCTGTATGTTGTAGACCCTTGTTCTTTAATATATGCTGATTGCTGAGAGGGGTTGGCAAGCGTTAATCCCCAGTCCTAACTCATTTGGACGGGTTTATTCTAAAAGCTATCTAATAAAACATTTATTTAAAGATAATTTCAAGAATAATATCCCTAAAAGTTTGGTTAAGGACCATTTCTGAAAGGAAGAAGTGTTGGAATTTGAAAATTTAGGTAGAAATTAGGGATGTTGAAGAGTCAAACATTTTGCATGATTGTGTATACATTTTCTCATAAGTGTGATTGGACCTACTACAAAGATTATGACAGATCATCTTCAAATTTCAACAAAATTAACTATACAATTGTACGAGGAACAGTAGAATAGAACTAGATTAATGAAAGAATGGAAGAAGATGATATATTAACTCCACCGCATTTATGGAGGACTAAATATTATCAATTATAATCGTAATCAAATCTTTTCGAACAAAATATCTTTGCCATCCGACTCTGATTGGAGTTAATATCTATAATATGTGTTTGTTCACTTGTCTTTCTTTTACGTCCAAGTACCTGTTGGAAGCAAACAAAACGTGCCCATGAACGACAAAACCTACACATATTTGTTCTACTCTGCAATTAAAACATTTACAAGGCGTTAGACATACAAATTCTAACGTTTAATTTCTTACGATCGTCACCTCGTCCAGAACAAGAAGACAAGAATTGCCTCACCATTCAGTTAAAGTTCTTTTGAAGAATCCAGTTTCTTGACCCCATCCCTCTCCTATCTTTTTTCTTTTACTTCATAGCTTCTTAATATATATGTTTCATTTTTGTTATTAGGAAAAAGAAAAAAAGGAAGAAGACAGAATTGACAGTGAGACCTGCCAAATCCACTTTATTGATGAAGCTAGCTAGCGAATTAGTTATTTTAATTCTAAACGTAGGGTTGGAGGGAATAAATCACCTGTTTTCATTATCTCGAGCCTATCCTATTTCATAAGCATCTGTCTACTCGATTTTTCTCTGTTGTTTTACCCACCTGGTCCACTAGATATAGCTAACTGGCAACTTAAGCTTTGTTTATCAACTAACTCTTGACTTAACTATGAATGATATTTGTCTTATCCGTGGTTTAATAATTGGCACGTAGCACTGCCGGCCCTTGATCCCACCCACATTACCTAAGTAGTTGACTAATGTGGTAGAAGTGGACCATTCTGCCAATTTACACATAGATATCAATATACATAGCAGCCACACAGTAGTCTGCGAAGCTGACATATATTTATTGAGTCAGTGGAGATGTTGAATTAGAAATGGGAGAGATCGGCAGCATTAATAAGGCCGGCAACGGTTGACCCAAGCCAGTGAAAATGTCAAGAGTTTTGAAGGCGTATTGTCTTGTCTTGGATTAATAATGTCATATATATGTCTTCTACTACTGCCCAAGTCCTGAGTCATTGTATTGCTTTATTCTTACAAAGATCTTACGAAGTGCTATATTTAGTTTGTGATGTTTCAATGGTACACCATGCGTAATGGTTATGGAGGATAAAAATGGAAGAGTTCTTGTACATAAGAATAAAGCTGACTCACATGGCTACCATTTAAGCTAATTGAATGAAATCTCCGTCACGTTTGTTGTCTGATGGCAGGATAGGATGGAGTAATAACCTACTTGGTCATGACCACATGGAGTTAATGACGATGTGGTAAATGCCCTTTCAGGATGCAGTTATTGCACAACCAGAAATTGGTACTTCCTCTAAAATTTCCCAGGTCTACACTAACTTTAATAGGAGTAGAACCAGGTTCTTGCATTACCTGTGCAAGGAAAAACTATTGTACGTACATGAGTCATTATACGTTGGTAGGCATGTGAAAATTGGTGATATAAATTAAAAACCTGTTTGACAAATGTACACTTTCTTTTTACATTGTTTCTTCTTATTTTGCAAATCGCAATACGATGTTAATAATTATCTATGATTCAATACAAAAGGATGGTAAGCGTATTTTATTTTAAAGTACTCTTATTGAATTAACTCAACTAATTAAATGTGTTTAGTAATCATCTTTAACAAAGTGTTGGATCGCCTGTTTAAATGACAAAATTGCTGTAGCGACCTCTGTGTTATACGAAAGTAGCTAATTAAACTTTGAGATATAAAATGTTACTCTATTAACCTTATGTTTTCAATTTTGATGTAAAAAAAACCCTTAACCGTGTGTTGTTAAGGAGCTGTGAGTTAATAAAATTTCAACTCAGGATATTTTTTGCTAATATTTATATGTCAGAATTTTTTTAGCAACTTATGAATAACATAGGGTTATTAAGGCAATAAATTCCTGTTTAAATGCCTGTCTTAGAAACTAGAAAGCACTATAAAGTCAACAAACAAAATATAGAACAAACTAACATCCACCTTTTTCTTTTAATCGAGGGAATAGTAAAGTCCACTTCCAAACTGTCTGCAAATCTACGAAAAGCGTACCTATATCGAGTTATTGTATATGGGTCAGCGTCTACCTTTATTAATGGCCACAGGCTGTACGGTGCAATACTATGTGAGATTACATATTTTATATAAAAGATATTCAAGCAAACGGGTTGAAGTAATTAGAAGCTTAACCTACGAGATTTGACATTAATCATTATGTTAGTATCACATGTTCAGTTTTCCCTAATTGCAATTAGGGTTAGGAATTAGTAAAACTTAAAGGAATAAAAGAACAAGAGAGAGTCTGCAATTATTCTTTATTCCTTTAAAAGTCGGGTGAAGTCGTCGGAACAAGTATAATGATATAATATTGAGATATAAAACACTTAAAATAGAACCAAGTTAAAATAAGAAAACAGAGACAGAAAAGAATCATCACAAGACAAATTTAACAGAAAACAAGTACATATTTACGAGAAACCTATTTCAATCTATCTAATACACTCCACTTGTCTCTTTAATTTTGTTTACAAAAAGATACACAAATAGAATGTAGAATGTATCAAAGAACAGGATACTTAAAACATATGAAAAATATCCTATATATATAACAATTAAAGTGGTCAATTTGTGTTTCTACATAATTCCCTAATTATAGTTGTGTTATAATTAGGGAATTATAACACTTGTCAAACTTTAATAATGAAAGGCATAACCGACATAAATCTTAAATAAAAAGGATGTTTCTCCCACTTAATGTCACCTTTACTTTTATTCATATTGCTTATATTTCTACTAGGCTGATAGGAGATCGACAATTTATCGGTGTTAATCAACTTTGTTAACATATTTGTCAGTTATCTTTTGAACATGTCACTTTTTTTTTGATAAAGTGATATTAAACTCGAATTTGTTTTGTCCTTGAATGAAATGATGAATTTTTTTCAAGTGTAAATCGCTCTCTCACAAAAAGAGTAATCTTCTCTTGTTTGAGTTTGAGCTCCTCTACTAATATTAGTAATCAAATTGTTTATTTGCTAGCTTGTGTAGCTACAATATATTTTGCCTCCATCATGGAAGTAGCCACAATAAATTACAATTTTGAGACCCAGCTTACAACTTAACTTAGGGTAAACTTGCTTTTGTCAAGATCACCTGCATAATCTAAATCAATATAGCCTCTAACAATAAAGTTTGATCCTCCAAAATATAATGCATTGTTTGAAATACCCTTAATCTATCTCAAGATTCTCTTTACAATGCTCTAATATTTTTTACCATGATTTGTCATGTATTGACTAACCACTCCCAATGCATATACAATGTTTTGTCTCGTACGGATCATAATAAACATTAAGCTACCCATTATTAATGCATACGATAGTCGAGACATTTTCATCTTCTCTGTTTTATTACTAAAACTCATACTTGAAGATAACTTGAAATTAATAGAAAGATATATAAAAATTGGCTTATAATCTTGCATATTGAAAGGCTGCAAGATTTTCTTCAAATAATTCTTTTGAAAAAGCCAAACCTTCTTATTATTTTTATCTCGTTAAATTTGCAGCCTTAAAATCTTGTTTGCTGGTCCCAAGTCCTTTATTTCAAATTCTTTAGTTAAACGTGCCTTCAATTTTTTTATATGATTTTTGTTGGGTTCATCAAAATATAATAACAAGATAATGAAATCATTATCACCGAATCTCTTATAAGAAGCATAAGGATATAAATTGAGTCTATTGCATCGAAGACTCACGATGAAAAAATCAAATCTCTTATACTAGTATCTCATTGCCTGTTTGAGACTATAAAGGAATTTGTTCAACTTAAAAACCAAGTTTTCTTTTTCTTTTTTCTTCAAACCCTTCTTATTGAAGCATATAAATTTCTTTTTCAAGTTCTCCATAAAAAAATACAGTTTGACATCTAACTACTCTAAATGTAAATCATATATAGCACGCATAGCCAAGACTACTCAAATAGTTGTCAGTGGAATAATAAGGAAAAATATTTTGTTAAAATCAATACCCACTTTTTAAGCATATCCTTTTGCTACTAATCTTGCATGATAATGTTCCATTTGGTTCTTGCCATATCATTTGATCTTATAGACCCAATTGTTACCAATAGTCTTCCTTCCTTATTGTAGAAAAACAAGATCATGCGTATTATTTTTATATAAGGCCTCAAATTCTTCTTGCATTGTTGTTATCTGTAGAGAAGCAGCCTCATAGAAAGTTTATGGTTCTCCATCCTTTATTAGTAAATAATATGCAATATTACTAAAGATGGCAAGTTGGGCCAACCAGCCTACCATATATTTTTTTAAAGAAAATCGATAAAAAATGACGTTCTAATTTTTTGACAAAACGGTCAGGCTGGGCTCTTTTTGCCATCCCTAAATATTACCTTCCATAATGTATTCTAAGTGCCAACCTGGTTCTCTCCTTTCCTGAGTTGACCATCAAAACTTTGGGGATGATAACTCAGCTTGTTCTGATTCTTCATACTCTATGCAACTTCCAAAGAATTTGAATCTTCTTGTTCTTGTCTTTCTTTAACTTGAACTATAGTCATCTTTAGTTTCTCCTTTGAAGTGTTATTTTCTTCCTTTTCTTGTAACTCATCTTCTGTAAATATGACATCTCTGTTAATTATTACCTTATGGGTAGTGAGATTTCATAAGTGATACCCCTTAATTCCATTAGCGTATCTAAAAAAAATGCATTTCTTAGATTCAATTTTGACATGTATTAGGAATTATACATCACATATGTAGAACATCCAAAAATATGGAGGAATGAATAATTAGTAGGATTACTAGTTCATATCTTTATTAGTGTGTCTTCATCCCAATTGTTATTGATAGACACTAATTTATCACATAGTAACAGGTTTTTATTGCGTCTATCTAAAATGATTTGACTAGACCTGTAGTCCTTAACATTACTTTTGCTCTTTCCAATAATGTTATGTTGATTTGATTTACTACTCCATTCTATCATGGAGTGTACACTACTGTGAACTGCCTCTTGATGCCTTCTTCTTTATGAAATGCATCAAACTCGTCACTAACGTATTCGCCTCCATTATTTAACCATAGACACTTGATTCTCTTCCTAGTTTCAAGTTCTACATGCACTTTGAAATTCTTGAAAACTAGAAACATGTTGTCTCCCTTTTGATTGGATACACCCAACATCTCATAGAGTAATTATCAACGAAAACTACAAAGTATCCTGCACCTCTTAATAACGAAACCGATGCTTGCCAATATCATAATGAATCAACTCTAGAATAATGTAGCTTTTAGTAGTGGAACTATTGAATTTCACAATGCTTACAAAGGGATAATGATACACTTTTGATCCATGAAAGAAGCTTTTGTTCTACAAGAATTTCTAATCCTCGTTTTGACATGTGGCCAACTATAAGGTGCCACAATATTGTTGATTCTTTTGCCATACTTGCTGATGTAATCGATAATTCTCCTTCTTAGAGTGTTCCCCTTTTGAGCAAATACAGATCAACTACTTTTTCTGTTTTTATCACTACAAGTGTGCCTTTGACTATTTTTATGATCTCTTTTTCAACTTAGATTTTTAACTTGATATCATCAAGTTGTCCTAAAGACATTGGATTTTTTTTCAGGCCCTTCATGTCTTACCTCTTGGATGGTACAAATTGTACCGCCCACATTTTTAGTTTAACAATATCAATGCCAACAATCTATAAAACACCCATAAATAAAAATCCTTCTAAAAGTGGTTTATATTAGTCAGACCATTCTCTTCAAGAGGTCATATGCAAAATGACTCTCGAATCCAAAATCTAAACATCAACAAAATGATTTTTACAATGATTTTTACATTTTGTTGTTGCCTCTCTATAAAGGACTTCACCTTTATCCAAGGTATTTGCAACATCACCTTGAGGTTCTATTGCATTTTTCTCAATATTCTTCTTATTCTAATACTCCTTGGTGTGCAATTATCTATTTTCAAGTTTGATGGCAAAAACAATTTTACAATGTGGAAACGCTTGACAGAGTTATATTTAAGAAGCAACGGTTATGGTGAAATTTTCGAGAAATGCATAATACAAAAAGACAAATCAACGGCTAAAGAATCACAACAGCTGGTTCGTGATCATTTATTAAATGAAAAGCCTTGTTTTTAATTTGTCAATCTATTGAATTGCTGATTCTTGAAAAAATATTCCATGGTAAAACAGCGAGAAAGGCTTGGAACATTCTACTCAAAACGTATGAAGGAGCATATACAGTTAAACGAACAAGACGATAAGGTTTGAAGAGGCAATACAAGTTGATGAAGCAAGGTAAAGATGAAAGTATTTGTGATTATTTTTCATGAATGGAAAATTTGATCAATGAGATGAAAAATAATGGTCATGAAATTACGTAGAAAGATATCGCGGAGATCATGCACACGTTGATTAGTCGATTTAATTATGTTGTCACAGCCATTGAAGAGTCTAAAGGCTTGGAGTCTATGACTCTCAATGATTTGCAAGCCTCATTAGAGTCCCGTGAAATGTGTATGAATGAAAAATCACCTAACACAACAAAGCAAGTTCTAAAAGCCCTAGTAAATTTTTGAAATGAGAAGGAACTTGCAATTGGCAAATAGAGCATACTCAAATAAGTTCAAATTTCAGAGGTAGATGAGGTTCAGAACCAATTCTAGACTAAAAGCAAGGGAGAGTGAATTTCCTCAAGATAAATCCAATATTTAATGTTACTAGTACAACAAATTTGTTCATTATCAATCTGAATGCAAGTCACATATTCAATGCCATAATTGTAAAAATTATGGTTACTATAATAGAGAATGTCATGCTCAAAGATAAAAACATAAAGATAATCAAGTTGGAGTCGCTGAGCATAACTCAGAGACCTTGTTGATGACCGCTCATGAAACCAGTAACAGTGACAACTACCAATGGTTGTTAGATTCCAACTGCAGCAATCACTCAAGTGGAAACAAGTTTTTGTCAAATTAGATGACTCATTTCATTCTTCAGTAAAGCTTGCCAATAACCACTAGATTCTAGTTTTAAGAAGGGGTCTTTAAATTACATTTTTGATGTGTATTTTGTTCCTACTCTTTGCCAGAATCTATTCAGCGTTGGAAAACTATCAAGAAATACGATTTACACTTTAATAAAGAAGGATGCGCCGTGAGTGATATAAAAAAAGAGCATGATTCTAAAGACGAGAATGACATCTAGTTGCCTACTTCCAACATATATAAATTACGACAATTCTTCTTGCTATAATACTATGACTATCAATGATAATTGGCTATAACATATGCTACTTGGGCATTTGGATTTGGAAGCATTAAGTTTCTCGCAAACAAAGAGTGGGTTTTAGACTTGCCAACCATACAAGTTCCAGACTAGATTTGTGAGTCATGTAACGAGAAAAAAGCATAGAGATCCAATTCCTACAAAGCAAGCATGGAGAGCCAAACGTCCACTAGAGCTGGTGCATTCAAATCTATATTATGTGGAGGTTCCATCAAATGCAGGTAACAAATACTTTATTACATTTATTGATGATTATAGTAAAAAGACATGAGTTTATTTTTTGAAGCAAAAATCTGAAGCATGTGAAAGTACTTAAAAATTTTGTAGCGTATATTGAAAAACAAAGTGATTGTTCTTTCAAAACTTTGACAACCAATAGAGGCACAAAATATATTGCTTGTTATTATTTCTTAAGAAAGCATGAAATTAAGCATCAGTTGACAGCTAAGTACACTCCTCATCAAAATGGAGTGACATAAAGGAAAAATAGAACTATTATGGATATGGTGAGAAGCATGTTATTTTGTAAGAAGTTACCTAGAAGTTTCTAGGCACAGGTTGTGGCTTGTGTGGTATATATTTTGAATAGGTGTGTCCTGTTAAAAGTGTTCGGAATAAAACTCACACAAAAAGCATGAAGTGGACAAAAGCCTAATCTTAGTCATACGAGGGGTTTTGGTTGCATAGCATATTCACATGTGCCTGATGTGTTGAGAAAGAAGCTAGATGACAAGGCAAAAAAATGTGTATTTCTCAGTTACAACGTGGAAACAAAAGCTTTATAATCCAACGATTCAAAAAGTGATCATTAGTCGAGATGTTACATTTGAAGAAGATGAAGTATGGGATTAGTCAGCAAAAGAAAAGAAATCATTGCCAGTACCAGTGTTCATAAACAATGAATTGGAAACAACTAATCAAACTAATATGGAAATGACTAATCAAACTAGAGGGTCATCTTCACCTCCAATTCTTGAACAGTCAACTTATGTTGATCCTGAAGCGACATCTCCTCCTACTTCACCTTCACTTAGGCACTCACAACGAGAACACCATCCACCCACTATTTGAAAGATTATCAAGTAAGTGATGATGATAATGATGATGAAGTTGTGACCCATTATGCCTTCTTTGCAGATTGTGATCCATTAACATATGAGGAAGCAATTAGCAAAGATTGTTGGATCAAAGCAATGGATAAAGAGATTAAAGCAATTGTAAAGAACAATACATGAGAGCTAACTACTCTCCCAAAAAAAAAAGAAATCAATCAGAGTTAAGTGAGTATATAAGGCAAAGTACAAACCCAATGGAGAAGTGAAACATTTTTAAAGCAAGGTTAGTAGCAAAATGATACAAACAAAAGCCTCGTATCAATTATTTTGAAGCATTTGCCCCAATTGCTAGATTGGACATTGTGTATTGTGCAGATGATCATTTCTATTGTTGCTCAAAGAATTGGAAAATAGTTCCAATGGATGCCAAGTTAACATTCTTAAATAGTGTACTTGAAGAAGAGGTTCATATTAAGCAACCATCAAGCTATGAGAAACAAGGAGATGATGATAAAGTTTACAAATTAAAGAAAGCACTATATGGATTAAAACAAGCACCGCGAACATGGTATATTCGTATTGATACCTATTTTCTGAATAATGAATTTTAGAGTTGTTCGTATGAGCATGCTTTGTATATCAAAATCAACTAGGATGGAGATATCGCAACTATTTGCTTATACGTAGATGACTTATCTTCACCGGCAACAATTCTAAATTACTGGAAGAATTTAGGAAGGCCACGATTGCTCAATTTGCGATGATAGATCCTGGTTTGATGACTTATTTGCTTGGCATTGAAGTAAAGCAAATAGACAAAGGTATATTTATTTCTCAACGGAAACATGCGCAAGATATTTTGAAAAAGTTCAAGATGGAAGCATGCAAACCAATTTTAACCCAAGTAGAAGAAAGAATGAAGCTTTTGGAAAATGGTAATGATGAATTGGTTGATGCAACTAAATTTAGAACACTTATAGGAAGTTTAAGGTATTTAACAACAAGGCCTAATATTGTGATTAGATTTATAAAAGCACTACGACAATCTCATTGGCAAGCTGCTAATCGAATTTTGAGATACATTAAAGGAAAACTTGATGATGGAATATTTTATTCCAATTCTAACACAGTGGAGCTGATAGGATATACAAATAGCAATTAGGCAAGAGATATTGAGAAACAAATAAGCACCTCAACTATGTTTTCCATCTTGGTTCGGGAGCATTTTCTTGGTTATCCAAGAAACAACAAATAGTAGCCCTTTCAATAATAGAAGCTAAATACATAGCAGCATCGAATTGTGTTACACAGGCAGTATGGTTGCAAAAAAAATCTTGAAAAATTGCAGCATCAACAACTTGGTTCTACCAAAATCTTCTATGACAATAAATCAACAATTGCCTTTAGACAAAAAATCTAGTCTTTCATGATCGCAACAAACACATCGATATCAAACATCACTATATTTGAGATTTGGTAAAAGACAAAGAGACCGTGGCTGAATACTGTAAGTTTAAAGATCAAATTGCTAACATTTTTACAAGTCCATTGAAGGTTGAATTGCTCTTGAAGCAGAAAAAGATGCTTGGAATGTCCAAACCAAGTTTAAAGGAGGATGTTAGAAAGTAAACTTGATTTTGTATTTTACTTGGTCAAATTAACAAGTAAAATTAATGTTTAATTCTTTTTATTAGTTGACAATTACAAATTGCCAACTATTTCACCTCGTGACCGACTTTAGAAACCTATTAATATTGGCCATTGGCCATATGATAAAAGATATACATAGAAAAGGAAATAATAGAGCATGTGTAAAGTTTAGGTCGTTAGCTTCAACAAGCTAACGCATAATGGATTTTTGGGTTGTGAGAGTTTGTAGTGTGAGTTTGTATTTGTAAAATTTGTATTCTCTCAATCAATAAAATTGTGAGTGTGTAATTGGATGTCAGAATCCATTTGCTAGGAAATTTTAATTTGCTAACAAGAATGTATCAAAACTAGGCGGTCTTCGGAGAGAGCGAGGGAGAGAGTGCAAATCAATCTTGGAGAGGGAGTATCAGCTTCTATCAACTCCCTCATCCACATCTAGTGAAGATTGATCATAAATGCCAAGTTAAAAGTTGCAGTTTCTAGGCAGTTGACAGTTCATGATACTTTTCCATGTAACAGGCATGATGACAAAGCCAATAAGTTCCTGATTACACATAAGAGCAGCTATTATTTAGCAGATAATGATACTTGAGGCTAACATGCAATAACTAATCAAAATAATGACTAGATAATATGTATATACAACAGTCTTAAGACTAAAAGAGCTTGAAAAGAACCTGCAATCCCATCAGAAGGCGATATCGTTTGTACCTTCAAATCAGCTTTTTAGATTGTACTGCTAGACTTGTGGAATGTTCAGCTTGACCATTAACTTAAATCAGCCTGTCAGAAAAAGCCCAAGAATCTGATGAGAGTCTCTCCCATCCTTCAGAGTTAGAGTCGCTCTTTGACAACTGTTCGAATCAGATTTTTACTATTCCACAACAACACTAAAGTCCCGTTATGCAGCAGCTTTCTACACGCCTTTGTGAAGACAGTGTTTGAACTTTTCGACTTGCATCTTGCTATCATTACAACACTTAAAGAGCACCTGTCAGCATCCTGGAGCAAGTTTTGAATGTCAGAATGGGATGTGAAATTCAATGCCCCAAGTGGGTTTAGAAGAGAAGAAAGATGAGAGAAAAATGAGGCTTTGGAACATCCGTATAAGTACGAGCATACTATTATTTCTTTACGCCAAAATATTTTTCCTTTTCTTTTGTTTTACCTTTTGGTGTAAGGCGAAGCATGTAATTGATTGGTTTTCTGTTTCCTACCAAACCCTCTCTCCTTCTCCCTCTCCCTCCATGATCTTGAGACGGATATGACAAACTAAAACTCTACAGAATATCTAAAATGATATGATACGTCATTTTGTCTTGGACTGCCTAAAAACTCCATACCTGATCGATTTACCAAAAGCAACTAAGTAACTTGAATAGAATAATGCAAAATATAGAAACCCCATCCTTTGGATAACAGCCGCTTGAAACAGGTGAAAAAAAAAACCGTGCCTTCAAAGTGCAACTTACTTCTGGAATGTCGAAGTCACCATCAGAAGCATCACATAAATCAAGTGATACTTGTCGTAGCATTGGCAGCTGTCATAAACATAGCAGCATCACTGAATTTTAGCCATTTAGCATAACTAGGATAACAGTATCACATAATCATGTTTAGTTCTAGAATAACCAACCTCTGCAGCAGCATCAAGAAGGAGGTTTCTATGTAGCCCAGAACCCTGCACAGTATGTAGTTGGGTCAGTTGCACTACATTGATCGAATACTCAAAGTTTACCTTGCTATTCTCCCATTTCAACAATTAGGTTAAAATGGTAAAATATATTATAGCCTGAGTAATCCACACAACCACGTGTAATTGATCTCTATACATCTAACATTTAAGCATTGACAAACCACAACTGGAATACTGTTTGGAATCATTTCTAATTAACTGCTTAGATGTATCTTATGCCCCTGCATATAGTCTCAATCTTTAACTCTCTTTATCACAGCACGGAGATCATGTTCATTGTTAACTAACAGATCCTCCTACACAGTAATGCGGAGGAGAACAAGTAGCACTCTTAGACCTTTTGGTAACCAACTGAACATGACTAATACAATTCAGACAATCCAGACCCTAACAATGCCTCACTTATTCATAGCAAGCCTTCTTCTGTTAGTTTCCAGAACCTGTTCAAACAATCTTTTTTTTTTCCAAATTGATTTTGTTCTAACAGTATTTTAACCACTTCTTTTAAATCCTAGTATAACAGAATAATATCATTATGAACATATAATGAAGAACCCTGACTAGATGTCTCATCACTAAGTTGTCATGAAGAAAAATGAGATCATGATACATTCTAGTTGTACGAAACATATAGGCAATGTCAAGATCTATGTTCATTTGATATTGATAAATACATGCATGTAAAATGATAGAACAGAAAATTGCAATAACAAATGCCTCACACTGTGACGCAACAAGAGATTTTCAAGTGCTCTGCAGTTGAAAAGAGAAGAAATCCCATTTGCTGTTACTTCTCCACAATCCTAATGAACAAGAGAAAAGATGATTTTAAAAGCTAAGTTAAAATTCTAAACAATCAAGTCTTCGGGTTTGTTCTAAGTAAGCATACAAGACACATAAGACATTCTAAAATAAGCTAAGTTATAAGCCAATAACAGTTAAGAATTTTGTAAAGAGCTGATACTAAGTTCGCAATCTATTTTATTTCAACAAGTTCGGAGTGGCACCTCCGTTTACTGTATTCAGGAAGACGAAAATCAAAGGAATAAGAGGGAAACGAGAAATCGAAATCAAGGGCAATTAGCCTACCTCAAGATGGATAGAAATCAAGCCTGGCCATCCATTTGAAATGATGTCAATAGAATCTGTAGAAATTGATAGAAAATCGATATATATAAATACATGAATAGACTTGCTTTGATAGCATAACTGATGAAATGGAACCAATATAATGCATAAAACGAAGCACGTGTGACGTACCCATAAATGCTGGGCAAACAAAGCTAAATTTGGATCATAATACTAAAATGAGGACAACCATTACATAGTACATGTTAAGACAGTAGCCTAAAATCAAATTAATGCTTCAAATTAATCACTGACCAGGATTAAGAAGCCTGCACCCTATCAATGAAAGCTCAACCAAATTCTCAAAGTTTTGAGTAAGTGTAAGCAAATCATCATTGTTCATCCATGGGGTTACCCTCTCGAGCCTCAATGTCCTTAGATATGGCATATGCAATCTAAGGCCTGACATGGATATGTCACCAAGACAGTAGCTGAGAGCCAGAACATGCAAGTGTTTCAAGGATGCAATGATGTTCATCACAATATAATCTGAGATAACCTGTAAACATATAAAATCATAAAGAAGAGCAAAAAATGAATATCGCAAAGTGATTTCAATGAGATTTAAGATACATTTCCCAACTGAGTCAATTCAGAATTGAAAAAGCAGCAGCATTATAAATGACAGGTGCCTCATGCTCAATCAATCCCTCCAAGAAGATATAGATACAGGGTGAGTATCCCAAGATTGGTGTTAATCAAAATGAACTTCCACAATCAAACATAGGTTCTCACATCCATCAAAGGCAGCAGAATTCAGAAAAAGAGTTTAACTTAAACAGGTTTAAAACTTGCACAACATCAGAAAAAAGTTTTCAGAAAAAACACATCTTTGAGAAGATATGGTAAATATTTTATGCTTATTCATACAGTTAAATACTGTGAGAAGTCTTCACAGTGAGCTACACGCATAGAGAATCTGATGAAGTTACAGAACAAGTCTTACCTTTCTAGCAGAATATAAACAGAGCATACCTGAAAACAAAGTGTAATTGACTCGAGTAGAGAACAAGTAGTTGGAAGAAGTTCAAGTTCTTCTTCATTAAGCGATGCACCTAAACCAACAGTAATGGCCCTCACTGACATGATTGCAGGTCTCAGAGCTCCCAACGAAAAACTAGAAAATCCCCAACCAATTGCAATTTCTTCCAATTTGCAGTGGTCTGCTAACCACATACAGAGAGACTGCAAGGAAGAAAAATCCATGCTATTGGAGCTGCTTTCACATTTAACCAAGTTTTTACAGCCTCTCACATTCAAAGATTTCAAAGCAGGACTTCCATGGATTATGTGAGCCAAAGCAGCCCCAGATACCTGCAATATAAAGCAAGCTATAAAATAAACATGCCTTTCCAGCTGCTTATCCACTAAACAGTTTAGTGACATGGTCAAAAAGATAGGCAGGGCCATCAATAGTAACTCTTAGTGAACTAAGCTGTTTAAATGCCAAGATTCAATTTCTTCATTACGAGAACCAAGTCATCTGGTAAATCATAACCACATCAAACAAGTTCTTTTGATGGCCCAATCCAGTATACCAGTAGGATTTAAAGTTGTACACATCTTTAAGCAACAAAAGTTCAGGACATGTTTAATGGAAAACAAACTTTGCTCTGCCTTTGGTCACACTCTCAGAGATACAATAACAAAATGAGATCTAGGACCTCTGTGGATGCATGGGAACCCTCTTAAAAACACGATTAGCAATTTCAAGAACCTCAGCGAACGGAAAGAGGAAATAATCTTAAAACCAGACTCTCTTAACCAAATTAGAAAATAAGTTTATTATATCTTTTACATCAAACTACCTATAAGAAAACATCCATGACCATCATAATGGATCAATGAAGTCAAAGATAACAGAACATAAATAATACTTTCACTTCTAGAAGTAAGTCAAAGATAACAGAACATAAATAATACTTTCACTTCTAGAAGTAACAGCTTAACTTGATGACTAACCCTGGTGTTAGAAATATCAAGCATCTCCAAGGAAGATCCTGAGTAGCTATAAACAGCATCATCAACAAGGTTAGTGCTTCTCAGACAGAGACTTTTCAATGTTTTTGTTTGAGAAATAAGCTCCACTAGAGATTGTTGATCAACACCTGCAAATTAAATAGGCATCCTTAAGTGATGGTTAGATGTCAGTTATATAAATCTACACATGAACAAGATGGATCTAAACTCTTCCCTAGAAACATTTTTGGGCAAAACATCAATAGTTGAATATCCTTTTTCTGCTTATATCAGTTATAACAATGTCCTGCCATCAATCCATAAGATAGCAAACAACAACCATCTACAACAACATAGTTTATTTCAAAGTGGTAAGAAAAACAAACTCCCCACCTCAACCTCCTTTCTCCCTCCTGCAACCTTAGCCGGTGTTTGAAAAACAAGTAAGCACTGATCTGATTTCATCTCAACTTTATATCAAAACAGGGAACAGATGAAGGAGATACAACTTACCCTTGCAACCACCAATGTGAAGAATTTGAAGATTACGAACCAAAGTATGTAAATGTATTTTTCCACTATGGACAATGTAAGAATCACAGGTTTCTATGGGAGAACAAAGAGCTCGAACAGAATTTATCCCGAAAGAAGTATCACAAACCATAAGTGAATGCAGTTTGTGACATCTTAGTACTAACTTTGATATGCCAACATCCGTTACTGACGTACATCCATTAAGATTTAGGTATTGCAGTGAACCACAGAATGCAGAGATATCCTGAAGATCAGAGTCTGGCACAGAAATTGCAAGGAGAAATTAGTACAAATGTAAAATGGTCAATGGGGTTAAGGTATCTAGCAAACGATGAAGTGTGGTGTACAATAAAAAATATATATACCCTAGATTAAATTTCCAGTGGATCAATCTAAAACAGCACAAACAATTTCCTAATCAAAGAAGGAATCTCCAACAATGTAACTACAAAACTACAAATGCTAACAAGGGAGCATTAAGTCCTATTGCATTCCACAATTTCCATTTAAGGGATTGTATAATTTAAGAAAACTGTTTCCTAAAATCAATGGTAATCCTGATTCTTGTTGATATATTGATGGTATTATAAAAGTATAATTTTCAATAATAATATGATTATAATAACTTATGGATAGAATAAGTTACCTTTATGGCAGAATTTCCGGTTATAATGTAGTTGTGTTGTATAGAAGGAGGCTTCTACAAAATTTCTGTATCTATATTACCAATTCTGGCATATTGGCATTATCAAAAATACAGGCCACCTATGTGTATCCAGAATTTAAAAGTGAATACATTCATCTATTTGTTCAAAAGAAGAATATTACAAGAATAATAACATAAAATGTGTCACCTGATAAATCAGTTCGGCCCTCCAAAATGAGCTTTGTGATGTTTGTGAGTGAGGCTACTGAATAAGAAGACGCCATATCTGGTGAGCTACTGCCAACAGGAAAGGATTTCTTTGATCGTGTTGGCATAATATCTGCAGTACAGGATACAGCTGACACCTCTGTAGCTATAAGAGGACTAAGATCAACAGTTAAGTCAATCTCACTTAAGTGAGGGCACTTCTCCAGCAATCTCTTCAACGTGGTCACTTTGAAGCTCGGAAGGTAAGCTGCTTTTAGCTTTTTCAAAGACGGAAATGACTTTGATAAGCATTCAATGATGGCTTCAAGTTGTAGCCTTGGACACTTAGAGATGTTCACCTCCTCTACTGAGTGAAAAGACAGAGTTGGGTGCAATCCCTGCAAGATTCCATTTTGCTCCTGGCTAAAGTTTTCAGAGTTAGTCAACTGCTTTGTGCTTTTCTGCAAGTTGATTCCACATGAAGAAGGGGCAGCAGACAGGAGCAGAATTGCTGGTTTCATTTGTGGACAGCCTGAAAGGTCTACTTTCTGCAACAAATAGAAAATGTCCAAAATCAGGGAAACTTATCCGAGACATGAAAATAGAGCAGTTCTAATTGGATTAGGGCAGGAAAATAACAAATATAATAGAAATCACAACTGCAAATCTTAAGAGCTCGATGGATTTCTAAGAATAATTTCAAGAGCATTTTTATTATTTTTCTTTTAATAGTCAAACCTGAATATCCAAAATAAAATTAACTGAATAGAATGGGAAGAATTGGCTTTCCACATAAATGCAACAGATATCTTTCCCTAAAAGAAATGATAACAAAAATTACCAACATAATTGTCATTATGAGGATAAGGTCTCTGTTCTGCTCTATAGAGCTCTGGAATTTCATGAATAAAAAGCACTCAGTGCATAGGTAACATGTTACCCTCTAGCTTTTGTTCTTTAAATAGTCTTGACATAAACTCAACATGAAAGTCGAAGTGACAGGACAGCCCTTGAGTCCAACCATAGCAATTAGAAAGAGTACCTTAGAATATTCTGTCAACCGAATCTTGAAATGGTCCAAGTCACCAGTTCCTAAAACATCAATTGAGCACATGGGTGGAATCTTTAGCAGTCTAAAAATTGTCTTAATGCTCTCATCCGCAAGATCTGAAAAATAGGGGCACCTTCTCTTCCCTAGTTAGCAATCTAATAATTAGTAATTTTTTGCTATTGGTGGACAGAATTTGAAAGTTTAATTAAAACTTGAATTCAGTGCCAACAAGCAAATGGTCTGGAGCATACCTGCAGCAAACCACAATGGCAAAAGGCTAATTCGAATCTGTTTCAAAGCAATAATAAATTGTTGTTGAAACAAATTTGGAACTGCTATAAACAGATAAAATAGAATGACAAACATCAGGTAAGGTTATGAGCACTTTATCATGTCATTTCATATGACAAGGATATGTTGTCCAAAGTAAGAGGAGGCTAAAAAATGTGTAGTATAACTAGAAACTCTCCTCCATAAGCCCTTGGGCATTCAAATGATGCATTAGTTGAGAAAGTCACCAGTGGTTTCCTCTTTTTATTTTTCTTTCATGTTAGGATGCATATTTAGCAACAAACTAGTTCATCAACTTCCTTTTGAAATAGCACCCAAACTAAATTATTTGATGGAAAAATTGTTGCATCAATATTATTCTTTGTTATTGTAATCTCATACTAAAACAAATATTTGCAAAAAGTGCAAATTTTAGTATATAATATCTACCTGCTTCAGAACGTCACCAAATCCATCCTCAATGTCAGTCAAATCTTGTGATTGTTTTGTGTTAGCATGGATCCAAAACAAAAGTCCCTCCGAAAGATGCATCTCACTGTTAGAAATCAACAGATCATAAGAATGACAGAAATGCCGAGCACCAAGTCAGGCAGGATAACATATATATACAAACCTAGTTACTGTCAAATGGGGATCCTTTATGCTGCACAGCAACAAGTTATAAGGAATATCTTTAAAGAACTTACTAGATAGAGCCCACATCTGTAAAAAAGAGAGACCATGCATTACTAATTTACTGGAAACAAGTTGGCATATAATGAGGGTAAAACACTTGCAAGCATGTTAAGAGATGGATCATCATGTAACACTATATTCCAAATCAATTGAGCCATTTTGAGACATAAATGAAATCAACTTTGCACTCTTGAGGATGTTGCTAAACCCCTTTGGTATTCAGTCGGAGAAATTTAATTACATGAGGAATAAACTCACGAAGAAGTAGCCAAAGAACACAGCCTTTTTTTCAAAAAAAATAAAGGAACACAAACTCAGAATTGAAATAGAAAATACAGTACAAGGTTGATAAACCTATAAGCCATAAAACTCTTTTCCCATCAGCATGCATGCATTTCTTTGTCATGTGTGGGGTTTTCTGTTGATCACCATGATAAACAAAGCAGAAAGAACAACAATTATATCGGACAACAATAATCACATGTACAACCATCATTTAGCAAGAGAGAAACCTTTTGACAAAGAACAAGAGGTATTATATGGAGACTGTAGCATAATAAAAGATAATTACATACAAAATTTCTTGCAAGATAGCTCACACACAATTCTGGAATAGAATCAATTGCTGCAAAATATCACACAAATACCCATTAGAATGAGTGCCACGACGCTAAAATCAAGCTTAAACAATAAGCTTGATCATACTTGACTATCATATATGTAAGCTTACCATGCTCTACACCAAATTTCCAAATGTTGATCAAATCATCTAATGGTACCTCGAGCAAAGAAGGGGCTGAGAATGAAGATACCTCACAGAACCAGTATTTACAGCTTTGGATAAGCCTCTCTGTTCCAAAATAAAGGGCAGTCTGGAAATGTAACATGAGATATTAAAGGGAATAGATTATATGCTACTAATCAGTAGAAAGCCAATTACAATTGTTTAATCTCTCCTCTCCCTGCGAGTGCAGACACAAAAGAAGTCTCCACACATAAGCACGTTATGGAATTCTCTACGCATCAAATGTTAGGACAATGACATAACCGAAACACCAAAATGAGACAGTATTACCTCAAAAATTGCAAGGAAATTGCTAGAGGTAATATCCACCGTGCAACCATACATACACTTCAAAACAGTGACAAAATTTCCCAAGTTCCACTGAATAGAAACACACTCGAGGTTTGATTCACTGTAGGATTAAGAAAATAGTCAACAGAAATGACAAAATGGGAAGTATAAACAAATACTTACAACGAGACGAAAATAAATCACTTCCATGTAAAGCAACCTATGCATATATGACTATATGTATGTTTCCCAGCTATATAACCAAAAGAGAGAGAGAGAGGAAGGATTTTTGACAGGTTTAAGGACAAAGAAAATATATGGAATCATCATCGAGTGGAAAAAAAAATCAAAAGGAGGAAAAAAGAAGCGATAAGTTTATTACCTAAAGCTTCCGCTCAGGAGGCCATGAAAGTAGGTTGATTGTTCGACGAGCCTGCTTAATGCAAATCAAAATGTTTGAGTAACCGAAAGAAATTAAGAAATAAACATTGATAATGAAACTATTCCCTGCAGATGATAAGAAATGAACAGGCTTGCCTGCTTCGATGAGCTTGAATTTTGAGCTTTTGGTATTTGAGGATCGTCGACAAATCCCAGCTCTGGACATCCGTAATCGAAATAAGAGTCTCGCCATGTTCGGTTGGATTTGAGTTTGCGCAAGAGAGAATCACGAGATCATGGTCTATGCTTGACGCCATAAGCTAAAATTGCGCAAGGTACGAATAGAAACTCCAAGAGTACTGTTTGGGTGGTGAGAAAGTGCAGGAAATTGAAGATACTAGCAAAGAAAAGTTAAAGAATGGACGCCGTTAGCTACTTACGCGACCAGTTAAGTTACCAGAAGTGACTTGACTTCTTCCTAAGAAAACGCTGCGCTTTAGCAAACAGACAAAATATTTCGATATTTATGTATATTTTTTTTCTTTTATTAAATGAATGTTGAAACCAAAGGCCAGTGAATGCGCCTGTCACTAATATGGTGGATGCTTATTGACGCTGATAATGGTGAGCGGATTGTCCCGTATGTTTTCTCAGCTGGGAAACATGAAAGGTAGCATGTATGCATGCTGTCACTGGTAATTGCAAGTTGCAACTAATAAGCAATCACCCTTATGTGTTGTAATACTTGAAAAAAGGCCCCAAATAGAGAGATTTCGCTTGTAATTATCACGTGGTCAAATAAGCAACAGGTAGGGTGGCTCATCCCAAAAAAAACTTGATAGAGCTCTTGTAAATGATCTTTGACTTCAACATTTTCCTACCAGTCTAGCAAACTTTCTGGATCCATTATTCTCCGATCATACGCCTATTTTAGTCTCCAATTTGTCCACTCTAGCTACTTCTTGCCATCCTTTCTGATTCAATAATTACTTGGTCAAAGATTCTAATTTTGCTATTGCTTGCAGGGCAGGAGCTATGCTCCATGTTAGGGGGACCAAGCAATTCTTCTGTATTCAGAAATTAAAACTTATCAAGCAAAAGCTTAAGCTTCTGAACTCATCCAAAGGGCCTACTACTAAAGCAACTAACAATACTAGAGTAGAATTGACAAGGGTGCAACTTGTTATCCACCAATCTAGGGACTCCTACTCTAATCGAACAAGAAAAGCATGCTCTCTCCACTTATCTTCAGGCCATTTATAATCACTCCTCCCTTTTGCAGCAACGTGCTAGGGTGAATTGGTTACAAGATGGGGACCAATGCATACAATTTTTCTTTTATAACATACTTGCCAGGAAAAAGTGTAACAAAATATTTTCTATCTCTTCTTCTACTGGGAATCTTCTCACGGATCCAAAGGAGATATGTGATGAAGCCTTCAGTTTTTATAGCTCTTCCCTTGGCACAGTAGCATCAACAAATGTCTCTCCTGGTGAGCTACAACAACTTAATCTACAGCAAGTCTCTTATTCAGCCTTTACTCTCTTAACCAAGCTAGTGGAGGATGGTGAGATTGAAAATTGTGTTTTTGCAATGAATGGTAAGAAGGCTCCAGGTCTCGATGGTTTTAATGGTTACTTCTACCAACATTCGTGGAATATAATTGGCAGACTTGTCAAGGAGGCTATCCATGAATTCCTCAGAAATAGAGTTCTTCTCAACGAAATCAACAAGACCTTTTTATGCTTGATTCCCAAAGAAGCAAATCCAACAAATTTCGCAGACTACCGTCCCATTTCTTGTACCAATTTTCTTTACAAGGTTATCTCGAAAATATTGGCAGCTAGATTAAAGGAAGCTATTACTCCTTTAATCAACGACAATCAGAGTGCCTTCTTGCCAGATAGATACATCAGTGACAATGTTTTTATTGTTCAAGAATTGTTGAAGGGTTACACCACCTCAAATAGCCCTCCGAATTGCCCGATGAAAGTCAACTTCCACAAAGCATTTGATAGTATCAGCTAGACTTTCATACGATATATTCTTGAAGCTTTTAGGTTTCCAAACCTGTTCATTCAATGGACTATGGAATGTATCATTGTAGCTTCTTTTTCAGTTCTAATCAACAGGTCACCTTCCACTTACTTCAAAGCTGCACGGGGCCTCAGACAGGGCGATCCCGTCTCCCCCTACATCTTCATACCTGCCATGGAAGTTCTCAATGCTTACATTAAGAAGGAGACCACCTCCAATCCCAACTTCAAACACCATTCAAAATGTAAGAAGCTTAATCTCACAACCTCTGTTTTGCCGACAACCTTCTTCTTTTTTGTAGGGCTGATTTGGAGTCCATTCTTTCCTATATGCGTGCCCTCAGTGCTTTCAAGAATGTGTCTGGCCTTCATATTAATCAAAACAAAAGTCACTTCCTTCTTTCAAAAGGTGCAGCTAACATGGAAAATTTAGTTTTGGCGACAACTGGCATGCAATTTCAGAATCCTCCCCTAAGATACCTTGGTCTTCCAATATCCACTAAGAGGCTAAACTTTGCTGAGTGTCGACCTCTCTTAGACAAGATCCAGAAGCGAGTTAAGTCTTGGGTGAATAAATCCCTTTCCTATACAGATAAGCTTCAGCTTATCAAATCCATCCTCAATTCTTTGCATATATATTGGAGCTCCCATATATTCTTATCTCAAAGTATTATCAAAGAAATTGAAAGAATTCTTAGATCATTCTTATGGAGTCACTCAAATGGGGATCCTGGAGCTACAAATGTGAAATGGGCCGACATTAATTTTCCAAAAAAAGAAGGGGGTTTGAACATTCTCTCTATTAAAGCTGCAAATCATTCTTTAATCCTTAAGAGATTATGGTGGATTTTGGAAGACAAGAAGAGCTTATGGATAAAATGGCCACATGTCTACTTCCTCAGGGGAAATAGTATATGGGCGATTAAACCGCAAGGAACTCCCTCTTTCTTCCACATACAATTGCTTAAATTGTGAGATGCTGTCTAATAGGATTGCTCATGTGAAATTAAAAATGGTCATCTGGTCTCATTATGGTTCAATAACTAGTCTCGATGGGGTCCCTTAATACAATTAATCCCTAGAGCTTCTTCTTTTTCTCTGAAAACGCGGATGCATGCTTTCATAGAGGGATGTATATGGAGATTTCCTCGTAGCTTATTGCCATATCAACCTAGTTATCCTCCCACTCCGCAGGAATCTGATATCTTTTTATAGAAGAGCATACCAACTGGCAAACTCACAAATAGAATTATTTGTGATCATTTACACAAGCACCGATCCTCAATTTCTTGGGCTACTAAGGTATGGCATAAGCATTTAACTCCAAGAATATCCTTCATCTATTGGTTGGCCATACAAAACAAACTATGTACAGCCGATCACCTTCCATATATTCAAACAGATAAGAATTGTCCAATGTGTTCCTTGCATCTTGAATCATGCGATCATCTCTTCTTTGAATGTTGTTTTAACAAATCGATATGGGATCATGTCACTGCTTTATGTTCTTGGAGGGATCCAAGAACTACTATCCTAGAGATAATGTAACGCCCCACTCCCGCGTGCCCCGAACCCGACATCGATGGTGATATCCAAGTCCGTACCCCGCGAGGGTGGCGCGCTACATCACTTAATTAAAACTCCGTATAAAACTCAGTATAAATTTTTTTTAACACAAACATACACTATGCGGAACAATTATAATCATAAACAATCACCGATAAATACAATGACCGCGGGGGCCCCTTTTTATAAATTACAATTTATTACCGTCTGTTAATTTACAATTGGACCTAATCATTTGTACAAAAATTCAGGAGATACAGTTTTAGAAGACACTAATGTAGACGCGAACTGATCCCAACCTCTATCTCTCATTCACATGTGGTTGTTGTACACCCGTGGCCCAACGGGGTATTCTTCTTGGTCCTGAAAAATATGTTGCAATTTTGGGTGAGTTCGCGAACTCAGTGAAGAACCATCATCGATGGTTCGCTCAAACCATACAATACAAAACATATCATAGTTATATCATAGTTGCACATTCGGAAGTAGCACATGGTTGTACTTAAGCAAATCACGGTTAGTTCATAATTCCCATTCAGTAGTGTCAGTATTACAATTATTTCACAATAGCCTATTCAGAAGTACCACATGATTCTATTCAAG
>JANIHZ010000005.1:64328384-64341985 GCA_027478365.1 Erythroxylum rufum | reverse complement strand
AATTAGATAAATTAAAACTCCTTTTAATTTATCTTTAATTCTCCAATTAAACAATTTATAATCATAGATCAAGATTAGCGTCTAGCAACACATCATGACCACCCAAATATTTAGGAATGTTAAAGTAATTTTGACTAACATTTTCATGCATAATTTTTCGTATAATTCAATCATTTCATCATACAATATTTCGATTAGACATAGAGCATAAAATTAATGTCTATTCTATTTTGAGTCTAATCATATTAGTTCTCCGTCATTAGCTATCGATTCAATTAATGACATTTGTAAACTATTTACAAAGCATCATTTTACCTTGACCAAGGATTTCTTGAATTAATACTAATCGAGAACAACGAAACATTCTCCCTAATTACTTTAGGATGATAAATCATATCTTGATCACTCAACTATCTCCATATAGTTCATGCTACATTCAATGACCACCGATTAAATGACTTATGATTAAATAAATCATAAATAGTATCAAAACATAGTAATCCTCATATAAGATAACTTTGATGACCTCAAGTCAAAGGATCACTTATACAATTATCTCAATGAGAATTCCATAGACATACAAGTAATGTTCCAAATAGATTTCTCATATCGGGTATGTTCAATGAACTTGTTTTCTAGCAAGCACCCACATGTTTGTTTAAGTATCTGTATAGTTTAGCTTATGAGATCGACTACCTCCTTTATAAGGAAAAACAAGACGTCTTTTTACATTCTATTAATGTCAAATCTTAATAGAACAATAACTAAGAACATTTATGAATAATACATAAATACAATATGAATCTTATAATTATAATCTTATTATAATTTCATTTACAATGTACAATTATCTCATGGACTTTATCATATACATCTAAACATGTACAAGATAAAGAATGCCTTTAAATAATTTATCACTAAACTATAACTAAAACGATTAGCTGTAAGGTATAAAACAACAACTATAACTCTTTAAAACATATTGTGTGAAATGAATACATATGAAAATCCATATTTAAGAGTAAAGAATGTTGACAAAGTTTAATTATATCTAAAAATTGAGTTAATTACAAAAAATTTCATACTTTACTCAATTTTGTAATTATAACCTGAACTTTAAAAAGTAGTAATTAAATGCCTAAACTTTCAATTTTTTCCAAATATAGCTTAACTTTGGTATTTTTGTTAATGATGTTAAATGTCAAACATAAATGCAGACATGTATAATAACTGTTGGATTAAGTTTTACAGGTAAGATTTAGTTTAAGTAATTAAACAAAATTAAGGAAAATCAAAAAATTTGAAAGACAAAGAGTAAAAAGTAAAAACCCTAATTAATTATAGAATAAGACATTATGAAATTACGAACGCCGCTTTTCCTCTTTGCAGATTCTCTTACCCTGTTTTCGTTGTCACATACTATTGTTCATTAATTAGAATGCTATGCTGGCATGGTCGAAGGGAGTTCTAAAGGACACACGAGAGGCATGATCCATTGAAAGAGCTTACCAAAGTAACGATTTTAGTAAATTTCCAGTTTTGAGGAGGAAACATATTTTTGTTATTGCTTTGGATTCAGATACCACCACTGATCTTCTTGAAGCCTCTCAAATTTTTTTTGAAGCTGTCGAAAAGGAAAGGCATGATGGCTCAGTTGGGTTCATTCTCTCGATATCCTTGACTATTATGAGAAACAGTCATTCCTTATCTTAAGGGGATTTAGCTCAGTGACTTTGATGCTTTTATTTGCAACAGTTGGTAGTGACCTCTATTATTCAAAACTAACAGCTCATGAGATGGTCCTTTATTGGTGGACTTATATTATCATTCATACATTGAACATCGTTAGGGTGGAGAAGGAAGACTTTGGTCCTCTGGGAAGATTGTCTTACCATTGTCTTCGCTATCACAAATTAATTAGATTTTTTACCCTGTATCTTTCAATTTTTTTGATTTTCCTTAATTTTATTTAATTACTTAAATTAAATATGACATGTAAAACTTAATCTAACAGTTATTATAAATGTCTAAATTTACATATGAGATAACTTGTCACATCTGCAAAATTAACAAAGATACTAAGATGGAATAGATTTGAAAAAAATAAAAAATTTAAGTATTTAGTTGCTACTTTTTAAAGTTCAAGTTATAACTATAAAATTAAATAAAAATTACGATTTTTTTAATTAACCCTTAAATTTTTTTAAGAAAATATGAAATGTTTATTTACATTGTTGTTATCTTGGATTGTATACTTAAGCTCAATTATATGAAATATAGTTTTTAACGACGACTTTATGATTAAAAAAACTTCTGAATCAACATTGACATGTATGGTCTATTTTTATTTTTTTTAACGAAAAAACCTAGAAAACGGAAGGATAAAAATTAAACCCAAGCCAACAGGCTTACCCCATACATACAGATCCTACAAGCCTTTCTCTATCAGATAGATTACAAGTAGAGTTATCTAACAATAAAATAGGACCTAGATAAGAATGACAAGTTTCTCAACTATGAAGGTTTACATATAATAAGACATTTATGGGCTATTGGTATACAAAAATTGTCTCAGTTTCTAAAGTTGTAATCGGAAGATTAACTCAAAACGAATAGAAATTTTAATTATGATGTAGATAATACATGGCTTAATTTAGATAACAAATAAATATAAGACATGTTACAACTGAACTTTAAATAAAAGGAGCAAGTGAGTTTTGATTGTATAAACATTTAGAGAAGATTAGTGAAAATTTAATTGAAAATTTTGATATAAAAAAATACGTTAGAAATATATTTGCCTTTCACAAATCAATTATAATTTTAAAATAAGCTTTTAATAATAGAAGTCGAGATCTTGTCCATTAAATTGTTACTTAAATGCATGAAAACTTTACCTTGTCATAGCATTTGATGAAAATGTAGATATCTTAAAAACTTTAATTAGTAAAAATTGAAAGAATAGAAATTGAAGCAGTTGTTTATCTCTTAATTTCAAATTAATAATGATTATGTAGTTAAATTTCTTGTTTATTATAATATTTATTTACCAGCAACTATAAAATTAAAAATTTTAAAAATTTATAGTTTAAACATAATTATAATGATCGTCTCTATATTGACTGATGAATTTACACTCGGTAAGATTTTTTACTACGCCTTTGAAAAGAATATATTCTATACTTCCAAATGAACTATTTTTCAATAATGTATAATTTATTAATGGTGTATTTGCTTTACTTTTAACGGGATGTTGATACAACAAGTGTATGAATCGAAATAATATTATAATTCTAACATTTTGATGTATAATTAAAGTTTTTCTTTAATAATTGATCTTTTTATACTGTAGAAACGTACTTGATTTTAGTACAATGTTTAAAAATAGTTCAATTTTTTATTCCTAGTGGCATTAATTTTATTTTTAAATTAAAATTACCTATTATTAATTTTTTGGTAAAGAAAAATTTTAAAACTTACCAATTTGTTTTTGCTTAAAAGTATAAACTATTTTGTTAATTTGAAATTTTAGTTCAAATAAGTACTAGCACAAAGAATTCGTTTAAACTCCGGTTGGAGACCAGGCGACTATGGATCTGGATTTGACTGTGGACCTGTGGTATTGGGACCGAATATTTGATTGCTACTGTTAATTAATGGCTTATGGATAATGATCCTTGGCATCACCAATGACGTCAACCTCTGCCAACCAGTTAAAAACAATCAAAGCTGCCTACGTTACCTACCCTCTACATTTTGACCGAATGGACCTCGACTTCCATGTTCCATCTTCTTTAGTTACAATTCAAGGGAACACATCAGGTATCCTTATTATTCTTATTTAATAAATAGATTGGCCGATCTTTTGGAATTACTTCTTGGTTTCTATAGATACGGAGAAATAAGTTAATCTTTGATCAACATTTTACATGGCCCTTTTCACCTCGTTCCCTTATTTTGTCTTATACAAGACTGATCCTCCAGGTTGCTGAGTAACACTGTCAAGCTAGTATCGAGCCTCGTTCCCTCCAAAAGCAACTAATCGGTTGGAGCAAACCGCCTCTTAGATAGGTAAAACTCAATACTGATGGGGCCAGCAATAGATCCACATTCTCGCCCATTGCAGGAGGCCTTCTTCGAGACATCGAAAGCAACTGGCTAAGAGGCTTCACTCAGAACATAGGATGGTGCTCATCGCTAAATGCAAAACTTTGAGGAGTCTACACTGACCTTTCCCTTGCCTGGACTATGGGCTACTTCCGGATTAAACTTGAAGTGGATTTGGCGGCAATAATCGCTCTCCTTTCCTCCATGGTCAACAGAGCTCAGGCTCACAACTCTATCTTTTTGGGCATCAACGAGCTGCTCTACCGTCATTGAATTGTTGATCATTGACATATCTATCGAGAGAATAATAGCTGCGTTGATTGGTTAGCATACTACGCTGTACTTGTAGATGTTGGGATCACAAATTTTGACACTGCACCCATCAGATGCTACTTTTTCCTGTAACGGATAGGTCGATACCCATTTCTTTAGACTCGTAATGTAATTTTCGTTTCTTTCCCTTAAAAAAAGAATCTCTCAAATCACACTATTAAATTGGCAGCTAACCGGCACTCGCAGAGGTATACAAATCATCGTTGAACAAAGTCTGTTGACCGTAATGTGAAAAGAATAACATAGAGTTTGGCAGTTTGCAATTTTTACTAGTGATCAATCAATGAGACTCGTCTCAACAGCTTTTATTTTGTCCAAGTTGGATGTAAACTTGTGAATCTATTGCAGTAGGCCGTCTTGGTTCATTAGCACTTCATAGGACTTGCACCTGCACCGCTTATTTCCCTATGCCCTAAAACAAATTTCTTAATTGATATAGTAATTAACTTTTATAATCTAAACACGGCTAAGTTGTAGACATTACATATGAATTATGTAACTTCTATTTTATATAGAAAAATATTTTTATAAATATAAAAACACAGTACTTATTTTTTTAATATTTTAAATAAATTACAAATAAGCTAGTTGCTTCAAATCAAATAATTAATAATAGATTTTAACAATAAATTCACAGCTCGCAAATTTTTTTTTCTGTATTTTATAAAATCTACAAATTCGCGGTTACCTAGAATACCCCCGTAAACTCAATTCACGTATTTGCACTGTCGTGGCAAGAATACGGTCAGCAAATACGGACGGCACGTAGGCTTGCCACGTGGTAATGATGGTTTTTGGGAAAAAGTCAGCCAATAGGCGAGCTTAATCCGCCATAAAACTGTCTGACCAATGACCCCTTCCACCTCATCGATATTGTTGCTTTTGTGCCCAGACGAACTTTAGAAGAAAGACTAGAGAGAGAGAGTGACTACTGACTAATCGATGGCGGAGAAGACCTTCAAGTACGTTATCGTTGGCGGAGGCGTCGCCGCAGTGAGTCCCCTTTGACGAAAATCTCTTGTTTTCTTGAATTTATCTGTTTGGATCTCTTGATGTGAGGTTTAGTTCGTGGAGTTTCATTTCTTGGTTCAGATCTAATACTTGTTGTTCTTAGCTCATTAAAGTGTTGTAGAATCTTTGGAACTGTTTTTTGGGTATGGTTGTGTCTTATCGTTATATATTGTTCTTGAACTTTCGGTTGGAGGAGTAGTTTGTCGTATGTGGTTTGGTTGACTAAGTTTTCGTTAGAGTTTAGACTTCTTTTAGTTCTGGTAGAGAGAAGCTTTGTTGGAGGAAAGAAAATGACCTTTTCAAAGTTGTCGATTTAGCGACAAACCGTTACTAACAGCTTGAAACTTGAGAGTGGAAATTATGACGCGATTATTTGGCGACTAAAACTCGATCGTCCAAGTCATAAAACGGAAGTTATAATCTGATGAGTGTGATAGCAATTGAAAGTTGAACTATGCAGATTATCTTTAGTAATTTGTTTTCAGTAGTCATTTTGGATCTGTCATAATTGTTCAAAGAAAGCTGCAGCTTAACAGATTCAGTAAGAGTTCAGTGGTCCTTTGTCCTTTTGGTTTTTCTTAAGTGAATTTTCTGTTCACGCCGTTTTCTTTGTCTTCTGAGGGGAAAATGTAGGCATGATTATGAAACTCCTTTCTTTTTACCAAATAGAAGTAAATATTCGGAGTTCTTATTGGATCTTAAGTGGAATGTCCATTTTCCTTTTTGACTTATGCCCTCTTTGCATTATAGGGATATGCAGCTCGAGAATTTGCAAAGCTGGGAGTTAATCCAGGCGAGTTGGCAATCATATCCAAGGAGGCGGTATGCTTATCTTTTACCTCAAGTTAAATTACTACTGGATAATGAATTGCACTGAGGTATTTTCATTTCAGTTGTTCTGACAACAAGAAGATTCGCTAGAATTTAGAATTTGTGTTGTACAAGTGTTAATGCACTGCTAATTCTACTCATAGTGACATGAGTTTTGTCATGACTGCATTCTACCTTGGGTTTGTTAAAATAAACTCCTACAAAAACTTATCATATTGATGCTTTTTAATCCCTAAGAGAAAAATATCAAAATCTCTTTGGAGTTTGTACGTTCAGGATTTGTTTTCTTTGTTAATAATTGTTGTGTTTGAAAATAAATTTACTTGAAAGATGCAGAGGTAATTATTGAAAAAGATTCTAAGAAATTCTAGGAATTTGATCAGTGCTGAATAATGAATTACAAGACTGCTTTATACTTACTTCAATATTGCTGTTTCTATTTTTCCTTTGTAATGCTTCAACGGGTGTGTTTCTTCCTCTGCTACTCTTGCAGGTGGCGCCTTATGAACGTCCTGCTCTCAGCAAGGCTTATCTTTTTCCTGAGGGTAGGCCACATTCTTTAGGCAGATATGGAATTAGCTAAATTGAGATTGCTTTTAACCTGAATTCTTAGTTTATTGAAATTCTGTTTTTTTTATGGCAAACAATATTGACTAGTTTTCATGTTGAAAACTTTCTTGTTCAGGAACTGCTAGGCTACCAGGATTCCATGTCTGTGTAGGAAGTGGAGGGGAGAGATTACTTCCTGAGTGGTACAAGGAGCAAGGTGATGCTACTTTGCTCCATTGTAAACTTTGACTGAATAAATACTGAAAGAAAGAAGCACCAATGGTTTTGTTAGTCTATTTTTTTCTCTTCATTTATTCAAAATATCTTTGATATGTTTGCAGGGATAGAGTTGATCCTTAGCACGGAAATAGTTAAAGCTGATCTTGCTGCCAAAAGTCTAATTAGTGCAGCTGGAGAAACCTTCAAGTATAATACTTTGATTATTGCAACTGGTTCCACGGTATGTTTTAGACGTCAAAGATTTCCCAATGAGGAATATGAATCTTGTGCCTTTTCTCCACGAGTGTGTATTTATCTTGTTGCTTTGTTTCAGGTTATAAGGTTGACAGACTTTGGTGTGGAAGGAGCTGATGCCAAAAATATCTTGTACTTGAGGGAAATTCATGATGCTGATAAGCTTGTAGAAGCAATTAAAGCAAAAAAGAATGGGAAGGCTGTGATTGTTGGAGGAGGATACATTGGTCTTGAACTTAGTGCAGCTCTGAGAATTAACAACTTAGATGTTACTATGGTTTATCCTGAGCCATGGTGTAGTAAGTTGATTTTTGTCTTCTTTGTTTGTTAAAATGTATATTGATGGATGATTTGGTGCTCATCTTAGATTTCATGTTTCCTAACATTACCAAATGTTATTTCAGTGCCTCGTCTTTTCACGTCTGGCATAGCTGCTTTCTATGAGAGTTACTATGCCAATAAGGGAATTAAGATTATTAAGGGAACAGTTGCTGTTGGTTTTACTTCTGATTCAAATGGAGAAGTGAGTAATTTAACTGTCTTAATAACTAAAAGTCTTTATGGTGGCTAGCAATGCAATAAAAATGGGCTGAACGGTGTTTTTTCTGTTCTTTAACTTCTTTCAGGTAAAGGAAGTGAAATTGAAGGATGGCAGGGTGCTGGAAGCTGACATTGTTGTTGTTGGTGTTGGTGGAAGACCACTTTCAACTTTATTCAAGGGCCAGGTTGCAGAGGAAAAAGGTGGAATAAAGGTTGGTGGAACTCTTGATGTCTTTCAGACCCATTTCATATATATTTAATTATCCCTCCAATTGATCGATATGCCCTCCATATTTGCATCTTATAATTTGTTGTCCCATTTATTTCGTTTGCCTGCATATTGTTTTACTATGATTTCACAGAATCAATCGGAATGCACCATCATTTCACAGAATCAATCGGAACGCTGAAGGCCCTACTTAACCTAATACTGAAACTTATTTATTGCAGACTGATGGGTTTTTTAGAACAAGTGTTCCTGATGTGTATGCTGTCGGAGATGTGGTTACATTTCCTATGAAATTGTATAATGATATAAGACGGGTTGAACATGTTGATCATGCTCGTAAGTCAGCTGAGCAGGCTGTGAAGGTACGCCACTCTTAGCATTTACTTTATTCTCTGATTAAAGCTAGGGCATTTGGATACTCTTTGCGTCCTTAGAGATTGACTTCTGTCTTCTGATTTCGTAGAACTAGGAGGCGCTGACATCATGTTCCATAATCCTGATGAAGATAACAGCCCGATTTTTGGGAGTTTAGTTGTTTTTTGCTATTTATGTCTATACAGTTCCCTGTTGATAACTCTTTTCCTTTTGTTGTTTAGGCCATCAAGGCAAGCGAGGACGGTAAAACTATCGAGGAGTATGATTACCTCCCATACTTCTATTCACGAGCCTTCGATCTTTCCTGGCAATTCTATGGTGACAATGTCGGAGATACGGTGCTATTTGGGGACAGTAGCCCAACATCACAAAAACCGAAGTTTGGAACGTACTGGGTCCAAGATGGAAAGGTGGTTGGAGCTTTTCTGGAGGGTGGAAGTCCGGAAGAAAATAAGGCTATTGCCAAAGTTGCCAGGACCAAGCCTCCTGTTGAGAACCTGGATGTGCTGACTAAGGAAGGACTTTCCTTTGCCGCCAAGATTTGAGAAGATTTGTATTGTGTATTGAGTTGCCCACGTATAGACACATACCATGTTTCTGGTTTTAGATTTTGAATAAAGGCAGAGTACTTTGACTTCTAATTTTGTTACGAGAGAGTTCTTCTAGTAGTGCTTTCAAGTTTCTCTGAGATTGCCAGCAGAGGGGCTGATTGGATACAACCAACAAATGTGCAAACAATCACCTTCGTTTTCTGCCCTTGTCCCGATCTTCAGATAGACACTATACTGCACAACGTTAGATATCGAAATCAACATACAAGTATTAACAGTTAAAAGACATGTAAACAGGAATGACGGGAAGAGACTGCGGGGAAGTTATGGAAATGCACAGTACAGTGCTTACATGGGAAAGCTTACCAACCTAACCTACCAAACGATGCCATATTGGTCAAAAACAGAAATAAATAAATAAAAATAAAAAATCAGAAAAACAGTAGTGGAATCAATCGGGTCGCTAGAGATTCATTTTAAATACATTAGTTGGAGCAAACTCATTCAGAAAAGAAGAAGAAGATAATATCCTGGAATTTCATAGAAAAGATTTTTATTCTGGCACTCTGTTTATAATGACTCCAAACCACAATTACTTGCGACGTGATTGAGACCAATGAACTTTTTGACACTTATTATCATAAGTGGGATGCAAAAGCACACAAAAGTTTAAGTGGAAAGATAAAAGTTAGAAAGGAGACATTATTTTTATTAATTTAAGCAAATACCTTACGAATCTAATTGGCTGAAGTCGTTAAAGCTGAAGAGGCTACCAAGAACCAACCAAGGAAGAAAGCTCGGGGAAATGGCGCTTGACATGTCCGGAGTGACCTTTTTCGTTGACTTCATTAAAGCTGAAGAGTTAAAGGTGGAGAGTTTACCAAGAACCAAGGAAGAAAGCTCGGGGAAATGACGCTTGACATGTCCCGAGTGACCTTTTTCGTTGAAAAAGGAGATAAATCTTTGTCTACTTATTTCCAATATTTGAAAAGTCCATTTCTGCTTCTGCATCCCCTTTGTTGCTTCTTGAATAGAAAGAAGATGGTGGAAATCACGGAGGTTGAGACTCGGCCTTCCTTGTCCTCTCTCCATGACGAAGTAGTAATGCCAAGAATAAGTACTGCGGCAGTGACGTTGCAGAAAGTTTATGCGAGCTATCGCACCAGGCGCATTTTAGCAGACGCTGCCGTCGTGGCAGAAGAGCCCCGGTGTGCTCTCCTCTCTTTCTTTATTTCGTCGGAAAATTTTCAAAACCCAAATTTGTGCTTTAGATTTACCTGCAAGGTTAGAATTCTTAAAATCCTGATAAGGTGATTTGGATGGAAGATCATGATAGGGAAAATTGGAATCTGATGACATAGTTACAACAGTTATCAAAGCATTTATGGGGAAGCTATTTCCAGACAATTGAGTTTTCTGCCATGTTTTTCTTCCTTACAAACATAAAAATAAACAGAAACATCAACTGTGGGGACTCTTGAAACTTGAAAGAATGAAATGTTAATTATCATCGATCAGTGATGTGTAGTTATATAGATCCTGTGGTATCTACATGTATAATCAACAGGTTACAAGCTGTGGACCGTGCAGAATTGAGCAAAAGTGCAGTCTTCTCAAATTTCGTGCAACCAGAAAACGGCATTTCTCGTTGGAATTGTTTTGCCTTCGATGCTCAGGTCTGCCTATTATCAGTCGCAACAAGTTTGTGCTTTATTTTCTTCTTTAACAAGGATTTTGTTAATTTCCATGACGAAAACTATTTCTGAAAAATTGAGATTACTTTGTTACTTCTGCAGGCGGCCAATGGATCATGCAAACGATCTAAAGATCAAAAGTTGGCTTTGCAAAGTTGGATTGAAGCTGTAATTACTTGTCAAATTCCTTTTCTCTTCTCACAACAACTTTTTTCTAGGACATTATGTAGCTGTTTTTAGTTTTTACCTGTTTATATTGCAGATTGATCCCAGGCATCGTTATGGACGCGGATTGTTTCAGTATTATAGCACCTGGCGATTTTCGGCTACCCGTGAGCCTTTTTTCTACTGGTAAAAGCTAAATTTCACCGAGTACCTTTTACCATGTACATAAATCATTTACTAGACGTCCTTTGAGACCCGAATTTGATAACCTCTGAAGACGCTGTTTTAATGCTCTACAGGTTGGACATAGGTGATGGTAAGAACCTTGATCTCAGACGTTGCCGGAGGTCAAAGCTTCAACGTCGCATCGTTTATTTGGGTCCTGTATGTGCCATGTTTTAAGATAATATATTTATAAATGTCTAATCTTTTAAGTTTTTTTTTTAATTAAATGCACAAGTTTTTTAAATTTTTAATTAAGTGACTAATTTTTTAAAACATTAATAATTTAGTTCAAAAAGTTATTTTTAATGATGTAGTATGTCTACTAAATATTAGCGTAGATATCAATCTATTAATCATATCATTAAAAACTGTTTTCAACTAAATTATTAAAATTTTAAAAGATTGATAACTTAATTAAAAAATTTTAAAATTTAGACATTGAATTAAAAAAATCTCAAAAGATTAAGCACTTTAAAATTGATTTTCTATATATTTTATCTTGATTTGATTATTTTTGTATTTGAAACTGTGCCCCATTTTCTGATAGTCTGTTTTTTGTTTTCTTCCATTTCGACTGGATCACTACTAAGAAAGAGAGGGAAAATTACGAGTATATTGTTGTTGGAGGCAGAATTATTCACAAGCTAAGTGGAAATCCTCTTGATACCTCCAATGGAGCCAATTGGATATTTGTTGTGAGCAATTCTAATATACTATATGCTGGTGAGGTAGGGAGGCCGATTGAACAACAAAGATTGGTTTAAGGCATTTAGTTTACAATCTGTTCTGTGCTATTTAATCCAAAGCTCATTCATTATTTATTCCTTTCAGAAAAAGAACGGAATCCTCCATCAAAGCTTTCTTGCTGGAGGCTGTACACTAGCTGCTGGAAGGGTAAAAGCAAAACAGGGAATAATAACGGTAAGACTCTGATGATATTACCAATTCTAGAATTACAATAGTAGTCATAGTTTAGTGTTTTGATATCTAATCCATTGTTATGATTGGAAGTTTTTCCCTTACAACTCCTTTGGGGACCTGTTAATGCTATCCCCACTATTCATCACTAAGGCATTCACTCTTAGCCAATTCCTAAACTTGTAACATTCCTAGCCAAGGCATCAAATTTGATCACCAGACCAGTTTTTCATTCAGGTTGCCTACTCTGAAACAATTCCTGACCTTCTTACAGAAATTTTCAGGATCTACTTTGGTTATTAGTCCAGTCTTTGCCTCATACGATAACTATTGTCATCATCTGCAACGCTCCAAAATTTTTAACGTCAATCTAGCAAAATTTTATACAATTACATAATTAATTATAAAAATTTCATTAGTTTCAAAAACAATGTTCATTAATAACTAAAAATTATATGTACAAGCATAACTATCTTAAACTGTAATATTCAAAAATATATAAAATAAAATAATAGTACTCAATTTGATCTATTAGCCTTACCTAGACTCTACACTATCAATTACGTACATTGAAATTATGAGCAATCTCTCTACCTCCTAAATAAAATATAACGGCAAAAGGCGAGCTGTCTATTCAATAAGAATAACTCGACTGTATCTTTAAAACCAAATAATTCAATATATAGTGAAATAGTCAAATAATAAAATATATATAATACTAAATTACACAATCAATATTCAACCTATCCAAACACTCAATAAATGCCTAAAATCTTATTATTATTAATTACTAATGCTGATATTATATTTATCAATACCATATGTGTTTTTCCTCTTTATTATTAAATTAATTAGGCCTTACTTAACCTAGTAGGTTTACATTCAATGATCTGTCGGGTTATCTCTATTCATCATAAGCATTCATTAAGTGGAAACAAAATCAAATGTATAAATATCAGCACATAATACCTTAATATTTCAGTCTAATATTGCCTTAGTACCTTGTCATCTGCACAAGATATTCTCAGGATTCATTATTACTCCAGTAATTAGCCATCAGCATAAGACATCCCTAGGGCTTAGGATGCTCCAATATCTATTACATGGACAAGTACTTAGTCACAACTCGATCATATCTCAACAAAATGTCAATTTTGCTAGGTAAGCCACATCTTTACAACTTTTGTATTCTATTCTCAACTATTGTAATCTAGTCTCTGTCTAATTTCATGAACATGATTTATTTTACCATAATATTCTTAGTTATACATATGCATAACTGAAAATTTTAATCATCATATTTTCCCTCCAAATTATCAGTCAATATATATCACACATAACAAAATATAATCACTGAAAATTGTATACCTTGTCAATTATGTATTTAATAAATAAATTCTTAAAAATTTAGGAGACTAATGGCCATATGATAGAGCAGACCTCTATGAACTTTACACAATTATAAGAGTACTATTTAAGGTTATCATTACCTGATCTCGGAGCTCAATTATTTCGATTAGTTCAATCTACTCCCTAATCTGTCTTCTGGGTGTTACAAAATTTTGTAAGACTTAATTTAAGAAAAGTTTTCAAACTCAA
>JANIHZ010000005.1:64285550-64295701 GCA_027478365.1 Erythroxylum rufum | reverse complement strand
AGAGCAAAAGACAAGGGAACAAGAAAGAGATGATGGAACTAGGCTTAGTATTGGAAGAAAACACAATCCATGGAGAAAAAGAGTGATACACGAAGAAGAGAAGAAGAAAATCCCAAAACAAAACTCCAATTAGCTTTGAAAGAGAGAGTGTCGTGAGAGAGGGCAAGGAGAGCTTAAATGAATGCAAACTTAGGGTATTTAACTTAATACATGGCTAAGAACTTGCCATATGTCGCAACCTCAAACATTAACCCTTATTTTCCTTCTTAATCTAATCACTTCAAACCCAAGTTCCAATGAATAACACTTGTCAATAGTTCCTAAAGTCATGTATCCAACATTCCAATATTTGACAATAAATTCTACTACCAATTATCAGTAGGTCTGGCATTTGGCATTTTTCTTAGTCCAGAATTACCCCAAAAAATTTCAGAAAAATTTCCTAAAATTTTCCAAAATTACTAAATCACTAATTTCACTCTCCAAATCAATTTTCAATATCAATAACTCAAAAATCTCAAAACAATCACATTTATGACCAAATATACCGGGAATGTCAATGAATGCATGTACACTTATTTTCATGTGCAATAAATTCATTTTTCACAATATATGTATGTCACATAATGCATGAACATGCAATTGCATTACTAAGCTCTCACTGAACACCCATATTTACTATTCTACCCTTCCCGCTGAAACCGGGATGTTACATTAAAGCAAAAAGGCAGCAAAGGCAAAGGCAAATATGGTGAAAAAGAAAGAAATAATGATGGAGCATATGATGGCTTGATGAGAAATAACTCCCAAAAATGAGAAATTCCTCCATATGGCATTTTTGGAAAAACCAATCGTTTAGAAAAATAGTTGTTGGCTCAAAGGCAAGCCACAATGTAGATTTTGCATAAGGTTTAGCCATATTGAGAAATATTATAAAGTGAAACATGGAAAATATAATCATCAAGGCGGACAAGCAAATTTCATTAAGAGCAACAGAGGTGAAGATCACGTGTTTTATACTTGTCAAACTATAAGCTCCAACAAACATAATAAGAGGTGGCTTATTGACAGTGGATGTATAAATCACATGGACCATGATAAAAAATCTTCATTAATTTTGAAATTTTTACGAAGATCCCCATTCAAACGTGAAATGAAGCAGTGGTTGAGTCCCAAATCAAAGGGAATGTTCAAATCCAAACTAAGAAAGGTACAAAATTCATAAAGGATGTTTTTCTAGTCCTTAAATTCAATAAAAATTTGTTAAATGACCCTTAAATGGTCAATCATGGATATTCTATTAATTTCGAAGATGATCATTATACCATTTTTAACTTAGAGAAGAGGGAGATGGCTTATGTAAAAATGCAAAATAAGATTTTTCCCCTAGAGTAGAACAATTTTTGTGAAGTGGCTAACAAAGCCCAATGCGATGAGATATGATTATGTCCCTCCAATGATCAATTATGGGTATTCTGTTAATTTCGAGGATGATCATTACACCACTTTTAATCTAGAGAAGAGGGAGATGACTTGTGTAAAAATGCAAAATAAGAGTTTTCTCCTAGAGTAGAATAACTTTAGTGAAGTGGCCAACAAAGCCTAAAGTAATGAGACATGACTATGACACAAGAGATATGGGCACTATAACTTAGGTGCACTCAAATATTTCCACCAGAAAAACATTGTTTGAGACTTCCTTCAATTCATGATGTTGATAATTTGTGTGAAGCTTGCCAACTTGCTAAACAAAATAGGAAGCTTTTTCCAATGGAAAGTATATAAAGAGCAAAGGAGAAAATCAAACTTGTGCACACTGATATTTGTGGCCCTCACAAGAGTTTATCTCTCAGTAAGAACATATATTTCATATTGTTCATTAATTATTTCACCTGAATGGCAAAGGTGTATTTTATGAGAGATATATCACATGTTCCATATCTTTAAAAAATTCAAAGTTCTTTTCAAGACACAAATTGATTGTAAGTTGAAGAGAATTTGATTTGATAGGGGGAAAGATTACAATTCATCTTAATTTGAGAAGTTTTGTAAAGATGACAGTGTTATACATCAACTCATAATTGTATATACACCTCAATACAATGGAGATTCTGAAAGAAAAAATAAAACTGTCATGGAGATGGTGAAATGTATGCTTACAAATAAGAAAATGCCAAAGAAATTCTGGACAGAAGTTGTGTACACTATTGAATATTTGCCAAACAGGCTTCTCTACAAGGCTATGCAAAGGAAAACTCTAATTAAAGCTTGGAGTGCGATTAAACCAACAACTAAGCATCTTATGGTGTTTGGCTCAATTTGTTATGTACATGTCCCATCTCAAAAGAGAGGCAAGCTGGATAATAAATTATAGAAAGGAAAGTTTCTTGGCTATATCTCTTAATCAAAGAGCTATAGATTCTTCAATCTTTATAATAAAAACAAAATGATTAGACAAGATTTGGAATTTGATGAGAATGAAATTTGGAATTAAGATGAACAGAAGATTGAAATATGCATTATTCTAGTTCCTTATTCTAAAGAATGTCAAAAAGATGTTTAATGTGATTATGTTAACGATGATGGTGGGTTTTCTTTAGCCACATTAGTTAATTCTCTAAATGAGGTTCATACATGATCTTTTGATGAGAATGCTATAGGTGCGAGAGGTAAAAGACTATTGACTGATGTCTATCGAGATTGCCCTATTATCCACCTGGATCCCGAGGTGTGGGAATCTTTCCACTTTGCCATTTGTGAGTCGAATAACTATGCTAAATCTACTAAGGCTAAAGAGCGAAAATAAGCTATGATGAATGAAATAAATATGATCAAGAAAAATCACACTTAGGAGTTGGTTAATAGACCAGAAAATATAAAAGTCATTGGTGTGAAATGGGTCTTCAAAACCAAGTTGAATCCATATGGGTCAATTAATAAGCATAAGGCAAGATTGGTTGTCAAAGGATATTCTCAACAAGCTGGAATTGATTATGGAGATACCTTTGGTCAGTTGTAAAACTTGATATTGTTAGAATATTGTTCGCATTGGTGGCTTAAAATAGTTGAAAGATTTACCAACTTCATGTAAAATCTACATTCCTCAATAGCGACCTTAAGGTGGAGATATATGTTGAGAAACTAGAAGTTTTTATTTTGAAAGGAAGAGAACATCAAGTTTATAGTCTAAAAAAGGCCTTGTACAGGCAGAAACAAGCTCCAAGAGCTTGGTATAGTAAGATTGACTTTCATTTCTGTGACTAAGGCTTCATAAGGAGCAAAAATAAGCATTCACTTTACATTAAAAGGCTTGGCAAGTAAGATATTCTACTTCTTTCACTTTTTATTGATTACTTTTTATTGATTACTTCAAGGAGGAGATGAATAAGAAATTTGAAATGACATATTTAGGGATGATGAATTATTTTCTTGCATTGAGATTTATCAATTATAAGATGGAATATTTATTTCACAAGCTAAATATGTAGAGGAAATTTTGAAAAAATTCAAAATGCAACATTGTAAGCTAATGACAACTCCACTTGTACTGAATGAGAAGTTGTCCAAGTTTGATGGGCAAAAAATGGTTGATATAAGAGATTATAAAAACCTCATTCGTAGTTTTGTTTTTCAGAAATTAAGTAATTCATTGATATAAAAGTTGTACAACCTTACTAGGTACAAAAGAAACCAGTTAAAAAAGTATAGAGAGTCAATGATTCTAGTTACATAAAGCTTTAGAAAACATAATTCAAGTAGCCATCTTTCTCCCATTCTTGTTGATAGGTTGCTTGTTATTCTTTTTGCTTTCATAAAAAGTCTACATTGAAGAAATATTTGATGAAATAGGTGCTCTTTACTTCTAGTCTTGCTCCTGAATAATTTGAAGTTCCTCTCCTGCCATATGTAGTAAACTGTAGTAGCCAAACAAATCTTTATAGCTTTATAATCTGCCTTAGTTACCATTTTTAGATTCCTTGCCTATTGAATCAATTCATGCGAGGTTTTGATTTCTTTTCTTATACTAAGTAATTTCCATATTTTACTCCATATGTGTGTTATGTACCTGCACTTAACTAGAAGGTGGTCCAGAGTTTCAAGATTGTTGTTGCATAGCTCGCATTCTAGAGAATTGATGGAGAACTTTATTCTATCCTTGGTGAGTAGTTTCCCAATCAGCCCCATCCATAGTATCACTGAGTGGCCTGGATAAATATCAATATCCCAGATCAATTTCTCCCATTTCACCCTGTTGCTTGGATCCTTTTGCAAATAAGCTCTACATACCTTGGAGCTAAATGTCTTTGAACCCTCTACTGTCCATTGCACTTCATCTTGAGATGTTTCCTGGCATGCTGGCAAATTCTCCATTATAATGTTGACATTCCTACTGTTATTGGAAGGCCAATTACCATCTATTGTTCCTGATTAGCTTGCTTACCTTGGTATCAGGTCTAACTACCATCCTTAGGTTTTGTAATTTCTGATTTTGTATAGGGGGCCTTTGGAGTGCTAATTATCGAACCAAAACATGGTTTGTTCCCCGTTCCAAATCTTATGGAAAATTAGTTCCTGCATCCACTGTTTAGGGTTTATTATTTGCTTGAAATTCCAAGAGATACTTTGTTTTTATCCTAAGCTTCCATATACAATTACTTTTAATGAACACATCATGTATCCATTTTATCCGAAGTTCATCCTTCTTGTTGCATAATTACCATATGTTCTTTTGCTAGACTGACTTGGTTTAACAACCTATCTGAGCATAGTCCTAACTCTCCTTAGTTTTTAGACTTATAAATTATACTTCAGTTGACTTTAGCCTTGTTGCTCTCTCTTACTGCTTCCTTCCATAAGAAGTCTTTTAACTTCCTGCCTATATCTTTGAGCACACTCTTCAGGAGATAAGTTTTTGATCCAATGATTTGTTAACTTGATCAGGATAGTTTGGACTAGCTGTAGTCTTCTACCATAATTGAGGTATTTATTGCACCAATAGTTGATTCTTTTTTGAAGTGTGTCCATCAAAGGTCTGCAGTCTGAAGCTGTGAGGCTTTTTTGTGAAATAGGCACTCCAAGGTACTTAATAGGGAGAATTCCTTACTTCAATCCTTTCATCAATGCTTGAGTAGGACATTTAATTCCACAATTTGAAGATAGGTAAAAGCAAGTTTTTCTTGGATTTGTTTTCAATTTAGACATTTTCTTAAAATCCTCCATTGATTGCAAGAGAAGTTATATTGATTGTTTTTTATCCTTGCAAAATAATAACAAGTTGTCTGTATAAGAAAGGTGAGTTATGTTGTTAACTTTGCATCTGTGATGGTATTGAAATCATGGGTTATTTTCCACATTCCTTGCAATTATGACCGATAAGGCCTTCATACATAGTACAAATAGGTAAGGGGCTAATGGATCCCTTTAACTAAGCCCTCGTTTAGCTTTGATTAATCTTGTAGGTTCTTTATTCACCAAAATAATAAGGGATGTTGTAGTCACACATTCTTCTATTCACTTCCTAAACAAAGGGAGGTAACCTGCTGCCTTTATGATGCTAAACATGAAGCTTTAATTGACTGAGTCATATGACTTTACCAAATCTATCTTTATTGTGCAATTTTTCACTTTTAACTTGGTATTGTATTCTTTAAGGATCTTTTGACAAAGAAAAATGTTTGTGCCGATTGTTCTCCCTCCTATGATTGCATTCTAGGCTAGATTTAAGATTTTTCCCATACTCCTCTTTAATCTACTTGCAAGTATCATAGTAACGGTTTTGTAGAGAATATTGTAGTATGAAATTAGCCTAAAATGTTCAAGCCTACATGCATTAGGATATTTGGGGACCAGGCTCACAAATGTTTTATTCCATTCTTTTAGTATAATACCTTTTTTGAAACACTCTTTGACAGGTTCTATAACCTTCTCACCCAATATATCCTAGTTGCTCTGAAAGAACCTCCCATTATAGCAATCTAGGCCTGAGGCTTTGTTAGGATATAAAGAAAATAAAGCTTCGTTGATCTCTTCCCCTGATATTTCTTTGATTGTTTCTGCCTTATCCTCTGCTGAAATCTACTTTATTCTCCTCAATATATCATCCAGGATAATCTCTACTTCCTCTTCTATGCCATATTGTTTGCTGAAGTATTCAAAAGTAAGTCTCTTCTTGCTCTCTTGATCTTGGTGATTTTGAACCGAATCATCTTCTAATCACTGAATCTGGTTTTATTCCTCCTTGCTCTAATTAAGTTCATGAAGTACTTAGTGTGCCTCTCCCAATGCCTCCTTTGGCATCTTTGTAATTCATTTAGTGCTTTTGTAATTGCCTCCTACTTTGGTATTCTATTCTCATTGATGTCCTTGCTGTCTTCAACTTTTTGCTAACTCTAAGCTCATTCCCTCCCTTACGGTACTTCTGAACCTTGGATTGTCCATTAAGTGATTAAAGTCTCTAAAAAGTGTAAACCTTTTGATGTTTGAGAAGGATAAATCCACTACAGTAGGGCTATGGTCTGAGGTACTAGGTCCTTCAAATCGTGCTGAACTTATGAGAAATTGGGCTAATCATTCGCCATTAACCATGCATCTGTTGAGTTTTTTTTTCAATAGAAACCAACCTCTACTCTACTTTATGTTCCAAGTAAACATATTTCCATAATACTTAAGATTTGTCAACCCAGATGTATTGTTAGTTCTTATCGTTCCTTGCAATTTTGCTTGACCCAGTGTCTGCCACCCTTGCCACCCCAAGATTCATATATACAGATAATGCAGTTCTAATCTCCAATTACTGACCAAAGGGAGGTAATTGCATTGCTAATCTTCACCAATTCCTCCCATAGCAATTGCCTTTGAAAGATATAATTTACTATATAAATTGTTGTAACAGTTATGTATCTACTTGAATCATTGAGTATCAATTCACAACTTATCATTGGGTTTGTACTAGACTAGTTTACTATTTTTATCTTCTGAGTATTAACACGTTTATAACTCTCCCTCCTATATGCTTGTCATGATTAAAGATAACTTTCCAGTTTTTCCTAAAAAATTGTAGACAATTCTCCATTTGGTCCTTTTTTTAATTTTGGTTTCATGTAAACCAATAAAATCATCCTTTTTGTTTGAGAACAACTCTTTAACTACTAATTGTTTATTTAGGCTATTGACCCCTTTAACATTTCACACTACCAACTTCATATCAACTACTTTTTACCTGAATTCTTCCTCCTTGACTTCCTATTTGTTCCAACAACATTTCCGGTAAGCATTTCCAGTAAGGTCTATTCTTTCTTTATTGAGGGAAGTGTTGTTAGCTGCATTTTGATCTTTTTCTAGCCTGCTTTCCACTTGCTTAATCCCAGAGGTCTCTCCTTGTACATCTAATGGGGGTACTGTCATCTCCATTTTGATCTTACTCCACCTCATTCACCGTCTGCTTTGCTTTGCCAGGAGTTCTATGTTCATTACTTTCTCGTTCTTGCCCTATATTTGTCTCCACTTCCATTGAATTTACTTTTTCTTTATACTCAACCTCTTCTCCTCTATTCTTCTCCTCTTCTTAGTTTTCTTTCCTCTTCCAGATCATTCTCTCCTCCTCATTCTTCAATTTCCACATATATGAAATTCTCACGTGATCTTCCTCTATTTCCCCATTCTCCTGTAACTTCATAATCTTCAAAGAGTCAGGAAGTTTTTTTTGGAAATGTCCACATCAATACATACTCTAGGAAATCCTATCCTTTTCATCATTGCAGTGTTTTCATCCATTCCTCAGAGTTTTCGTATTTTGCTTTCAATATGGCTCATTCCTTATGTAGACCAATATTCCAATGGAACTCTGTGGAAATAAACCCCCGGTGGGTTTGTTTCCAATCTTCTTCGATCAATAGTCACCTCCAAATAACATTTTTTCAGCAAAATTGGATGTCTTACGACATGCCAAGGTCCTGTTACTCGCACCCTCTAAGCATTTTCATTCTAGTTAAACTTAAACACAAAAAGCTCATCTTCATTCACCATAGTGTTAACTAATCCTATGTTTCTCCATACAGAATTTGCCCATTTATTAACTATAGGAAATGGTAGTCTTTTTTCAAGAAAAAAGCCTAACAAAGATGAGCTCCATTTCCTAGCTCTAAGTTGGAGCACCTTTAGGGGGGTTTGAATGGGTTCCTCACTAGTTGTCTCCACAAATCTTAACTTCCTCAATGTTCCAAAGTCACCAAAAATAGAGCTCCAAGTGGTTCTCCCTTACACTAGTTCCTTCAGAGAGTTAGAACCCCTCAAGGATGGGACTCTGTAGTGTTTTGGAGAGAGGGGTATGGGGTTGGCTTGCATTTATATTATTTTCTGAGGTAATTTTAGGTTATCGAGTGGTAGGTGATACCATTTTTAGGGTTTATGGCACGCTGTTTGAAAAGGGTAAGGAGGGTGGGGATAGGTAGGATGTTATTAGTTTATTATACATCACAACCACTAAACTTGATTTGACGTACATGATAAGTCTACTTTTAAGGTTTATGAATGAACCTAGTGAAATTTATATAAGGACAACTAAGAGAGTCCTAAGATACCTATGGAGAACTTCAAACTATAGAGTAGTTCTCTAACCATGTTTAAGCCCAAAAGTAGTCTGTTATTCTGATAGTGACTAAGAATTTCTATTGATGATATGAAAAGTACCTCTGGCTACACTTTTGCACTTGGTTTTAGAGGATTCTCGTGGATCTTTAAGAAATAAGAAGTTGTTGCTTAATCAACTACTGAAGCTAAATATGTTGCAGCTTTTACAACAATTAATCAAGCCATATGGCTAAGAAAAATACTTGATATAGAGTACAACTCTGAAGGTCTAATAGACAACAAGTTAACTATCATAATAGCGAAAAATCCAGTTTATCACAGTAAAACAAAACACATGAAGATAATGTTTCTTGCAATAAGAGACGCCAAACAAAAGAAGGAAGTTAAGTTGGTTAAGTGTCCCATGAAATTCCAATTAGATGACATATTTACCAAGGCTTTTTCAAAAGCAAGGTTCGAGTTCTTGAGGCTGAAGCTTAGTTTGTCTAGCAGAAGTCCCAAGGAAGTAACTCCAAAAATAAAATTTAATAACCTAAAAATACTATAAGTTATAGGTTTTAGTTTTAATTTTGCATTTGATGAGAAATTTCATTCAGTTTATGACATTCCTTCAGTATAAAAGGCCATCCCTTCTATGGAAAATGTTAACTAAAATGAGCAGATTTCAATATACATAAATCTCTTCTCTCTTCTTCTGTTTTGCACTACTTACCATCATAAACTAAACACAACCTCAACCAACAAGAATTATGGTGATTGGATTATTCCAATTCTCATTTGGTTTAGATGAACATGTTATCATCATAATAATAGAGAAGCAAAACGAGAGCAAATAGTTCTATATCGGGTGTGATGATACTAAATTCTTGTTTGTAAATCTCTATGCATATAGCCACCTTTCTTAGTCCCCATAAAATGGCATTCATATAAGAAAGATGGAAGGAAAGTGAAACACAACACAAAACCTGAAAGACTTTGTTTCATTTTTTTTTCAATCCAATAACCCAAAAAAGAGAAAAAGAAGGCTTCTAATATACGCTTAATAAGTAATATGTAGTAAAGGAGACCATAACCATGCACTTGTATGCTTTTGTACAAAAATAGGAGTATTCTTTTCATTGATCCCTAGTCTCCGTTGCCAAGATTCTTCTCTCCAGCTACATCACCAAAAAATCATGAAGAAAACAAGATATTATTCATTGCTCGAATGTATATAAATTGTATGCTTCCGAAAACAATAAGAGATCTAACATTAGAACTTTAAATTGTACTAACATTAGAACTCTATTGCTAAAAGTTAACAATTCATGCTTTTTAGAATTGTTTTGTGTGGGTCTTGATCCGTAGAAGATGTATGACACAGTAATGCTAAAATCTTGCATTAATTTTAAAAATATTATGTATTTTTTTCTCCTTTACCTGAATTATGGTATCAAATTTGTTTCGCAGAAGACAATATTCACGTGTGATTACATTCAAGGCTTGCAGACACCTTCACGTCACATTGACAAAAATATTAGATTAACAAGAATAAGGAAAAAAAACGAATGAAAAAGAATAAA
>JANIHZ010000005.1:64086376-64104559 GCA_027478365.1 Erythroxylum rufum | reverse complement strand
CTTGTGTATGTTTTCTTTATCATTTTGTATAAGAGCGAGGTTTCACATTTATTATGTTTTGTAGCATATGATAGATCATGGCAAACACCTTAAGACGTTTTGAAGGACAATATGTCTTAAAGCATCATTACTTCAATGGAAGCAAGTACTCGTATTGAAAAGAGAGAATGACAATCTATCTTCAGTCTGTAGATATCAAAGTATGACAAGCAATTAGAATTGGAGCTACAATTCCTGCTTCCAATAACGTAGAAGTATGGATTGATGCTGGCAGGAGAAATAAACAAATGAACAACTAAACACTAAGCAAAACGTCACCTGATATGTGTGTTGTCTTTAGAAGAATATGAAAAGATATCCTACTGCTCTATAGCAAAAGAAATATGGGACAAACTACAAGTCACATTTGAAGGAACAAATGAGATAAAGAAGCATAAAATAAGTCTTTTAGTGCATCAGTACAAAATTATTAGCATGAAACAGGCAGAGATCATAGACGAATTCTTTAGATGCTTCAATAACATCATCATGGCCTGAAAGAACTTAGGAAAGATATATCCCAATAACGAGCTCGTAACAAAGATTCTGAGATCACTACCAAAGGAATGGATACCTAAGGTGACAATTCTAGAAACGACAAAGGATCTAGACAATATTCACTCGACTGGCTACGAAGAAATCTAATGATACATGAAACCGAGCATAGGCGAGATGAAGGATCCTCCTGCAAAAAAAGAATGGCACTGAAAGAAACTGACGAATTAATTGCTGATGAAAGCAACACTAAGTTGCAAATAGATGGAGATGACGAGTTCAACTTTATGTTCAGAAAATATACCCGATTCTATAAAAAGAAGCTAATGAAGAAAAGAGAAGGAAATAAGAAAGCTAGAAACAACACATTCCTATCTAAAGGTAGTAGTAGCAATAGCAATACACAAAACAATCAAATCATACGCTATCATTGCAAGAAGCCTGGACACATAAGACCAGAATGTCCTTTTCTTCAAAAGGACAAATAAGAGGACAAAAAATCTAGAAAGCAAGCAATGACTGTAGCCTGGACAGATGGGTATTATGAAAACTTTAAAGAAGAAGAACTAAAAAAAGTCAGCAATGTTTGCTTTATGGCTGAATCAAAAAAAAGACGAGGTATATTATTTTGACTCTTATATTGAAATTGATGAATTGAAAAATGCATATCATGAATTATATGATAAATAAAAAAGGTGAACAATTAAGTATTTCAAAGAAGTTGAGAAGTCTAAGAGCAATGGTTTATATCTAAAGAGTACGATTAAATCATTGGAATTTGCAAATGAGAAGTTGGCGACCAACAATATGTCTCTTGAGGTTGAGTATAAGCAAAAGGTTTCTGAAAAGGAAGTTCTGAAAAAAAGAGTAGCTAAGTTGGAAAATATGCTGCTAAAAATGATTCTAATAAGGTAAGACATTTAGAAGAAAAAGTCACCGCCTTCCATGATGTCTTAGGTGAGAGGTTATGTAAGTATATGATGGTGGTTTCAGGTAAGGCATCAGTCAATCAAAAACTCTTAGAGCATAAAGTTATCAAGACTTAGGATCACGCTGTTAAGATAAGATGTGTGCAAGCAGTAGGGGGAAAGGTTTACTCCTTATCCATGGCATCTGAAAGAAATGGAGACCCTATCCTTTCATCAGAATAAAAGAGTTCAGTGAAGAAGCTTCAGCTTATGGAATTTTTTATCACGATATTTCTGGGTTTTGGATGTTAAACTGCTCTACTAGTTTAGTCTGTAAATGTGTGTATATCTGGTAAAAGTTGTACCCTCCTAGGCCTCTCCAAGTAATCTTAGATGGAAGATATAAATAGGTTGATTGATGGGATCTGCTTCTTGTATAGATAAAGTTCTCGTTTCATACTATTATTCTTTTAGGAAGTAGTATCTGTTGTAGAGTTTTCTCAGGTACTCTTAGATTAGGTTATGTGATTTTGGTTTTGGAATGATATTTACACCTTGCGCAATCTCTAGTTTTTTACAAAACCTTTTTCTTGATTTATTAAATTACTAATTAAGAAAAAAAAGTCACCGCCTTAGAACTTGAAAAAGGGAAAAGTGCTAGAAAGATCTTATCTTTAGAAAATGATCTGGAAAATTTCTTTGATGGAAGGAAGAATCTTGATGCGTTGTTTGGTAGTGGTAAATGCATTTTTGGTAAGGCCGAAATAGGATACAATGAAAATAACAATATCAAGCCATACAAAAACTTCTTTGTTAAATCCAGCAATAACTATAGCGAAGACAACAGGAACCTATTAAATGGCAAAAATCATAAGAACTATCATTCATCTGTTTTGCTCGATTATTGTGGTAAACATGATCACATTAGTCATTCTTGTAATTTTCGTTAAAAAAAAATCTCAGATGTATGTTTGGAGACCAAAAGCTTAAACTGTTAACCTGAAAGGACCTAAAACAATTTGGGTACTTGAAATGAAATAATTTTTCTGTAGATATGTTTAAAAACAGATACAATAGAGAATCAATAGATAGTTGATAGTGATTGTTCGAGACACATGATAAGTGAAATAAGACGGAGGTAATGTTGTCTTTGTAGAAAAAAATAAAGCAAAGGTCACTAGAATTGGTAAAATTGGTAATTTTGACTCTACCTCCATTAAAACGTTCTCTTTGTTGATAGTTTGAAACATAACTTGTTAAGTATGAGTCAGTTATGTGACAAAGGTTATAAAATTAATTTCTATACATCTTATTGTGCAATTTTTGATATTTATAATGATAATATTGTGTTTATTGGTCCTATAAATCAGAATATATATTGTGCTAAACTAGAAGACATGTCCTCACAAAGTGTTAAGTGTTTTGTCTCTATAGAAAAGGATTCGTTTATCTGGCACAAAAGATTTGGACATGCCAGCATAAGCATTCTATCAAAATTGTCCAAAAACAAGTTAGTAAGAGGATTACCGACCTTAAAGTTCAAAAGCAATCAAGTTTGTGGGCTTATTTAAAAGGTAAACAAGTAAAAGCAACTTTCCTCCTAAACATATTATGGCAACTAACCAACCACTTGAACTTGTGCACATGGATTTATTCGGTCCCACTAGGACTCAGAGGTTTGGTGGTAAACATTATGGTTTTGTTCTAGTACATGATTACTCAATATTTACATGGGTTTATTTCTTATCAAATAAGGATGATGCTTTTGAAGTGTTTGAGAAATTTTGTAGAAAAAATTTAGATAAAAAAGAGTACTGCATCACTTCAATTCGGAGCGATCATGGAGGAGAATTTGATAACAGAAAGTTTGAAGAATTCTATGACAACAATGGTATAACTCACAAATTCTCTTGTCTAAGGACGCCTCAGCAAAATGGAGTTGTAGAGAGAAAGAACAGAACTTTGGTTAATATGGCCAGGACCATACTGTGTGAAGTGGACTACCTCATAGATACTGGGTAGAGGAAGTATGTTATGTACTTAATAGATGTCTTATAAGTCCTATTCTGAAAAAGACCCCCTATGAGTTGTGGAAAGGAAGAAAACCAAATGTTGCTTACCTTCGAGCATTTGAGTGCAAGTGTTTCATGCTAAATAATAAAAAAGACAACCTTGGAAAGTTTGATGCGAGATCAGACGAAACTATTTTCTTGGGCTATAGTACCGTTAATTATGGATTCATAGTATATAATAAAAGAATAAAGGAAAAAGAAGAATCGATACATATGGTATTTGATGAAGCACTACCTTTGATAATAACAACTGACTTAAATGATGAAGAGCATCCATTGGTACCTAAATATACATAAGAGATTCAAACTACACCTATAATACCTTCAAAATCACAAAATCAAGAAAGCCTCTCTGAAGCTAGAACAGAGCAGTCTCCTTCATCTCAGCAGAAGCCTATGCAACCGAAAACATTGAAAGAATGGAGAGGTCTTGATACACATCAATATATTCTTGGAGACCCTCTGAAAGTCTAAGAACAAAATCATCGTTCAAGAACAACTTTGTGGTTCTGATCTCACAACTAGAACTGAAGTCTGTTAAAGAAGCTCTTATTGATGAGAATTAGGTCTCAGTTATGAAAGACAAGCTAAGTTAGTTTGACGAGAACAAAGTATAGAATTTAGTGCCTAGTCCACAAAACAAGTCAATTATTGGATCTCGTTGGGTATTTCGAAACAAACTTGACGAAAATGGTAAGGTGGTAAGAAACAAAGCTAGACTTGTAGCTCAAGGTTACAATCAATAAGATGGTATTGATTTTGATGAAACTTATGCACCTGTTGCTAGATTGTAATCGATTAGAATTTTGCTTAACTTTTCATGCTATGTAAATTTCAAGTTGTTCCAAATGGATGTTAAAAGTTCATTCTTAAATGGTTATATTAACGAAGAAGTATTTGTTAAGCAACCCTTAAGTTTTGAAGATGAAAACCATCCAGATTAAGTGACGAAGTTATCCAAAGCATTGTATGGTTTAAATCAGGCCCCTCAACCATGGTATAAGAGGTTAAGTAACTCTTTGCTTGAGAATAACTTTGAAAGAGGAAAGGTTGATAAATCCTTATTTATTAAAAGAAAGGAAAATGATTTACTCATAGTGCAAATATATGTTGATGACATAATATTTGGTACTACTAATTCATCTTTCTGTGAAGAATTCTCATCATTAATGCAAGGGGAGTTTGAAATGAGCATGATGGGAGAATTATCATTCTTTCTTGGATTACAAATCAGACAAACAAAAAAAGGAATCTTGATCAGCTAAGATAAATACACAAAGGAACTCATCAAGAAATATTATTTTGAGAATGCCAAACCAATAGGTACTCCAATATACACTGGAACTAAACTTGATAAAGACATTGAAGGCAAATCTATGGATGAAACAAACTATAGAGGAATGATTGGATCACTATTATATCTTACAAGCTCAAGACCAGTCATTATGACTAATGTGTGTCTTTTTGCTGATTTCAATCAAATCCAAAAGAAAGCCATCTTCAAACAGTTAAAAGAATATTTCAATATCTCCACAAAACTATGGATTTTAGACTATGGTATCCAAAAACTGATTCATTTGACATAGTAGGCTGTTATGGTGTAGATTATGCAAGTGATAAAGTTGATCGAAAAAGCACAAGTGGTTACTGTCAATTTCTTGAAGGATGTCTAGTATTATGGTCCCATAAGAAGCAAACTTGCACAATGTTTTTGACGAATGAAGCGGAATACTAGCAGCTGCCAACTGTTGTGCTCAATCATATGGATGAAGCATTAACTACAGGATTTTTCTCTAAACCTTTCTCATATTCCTATATTATGAGAAAAAGTGAGTGCTATAAATCTTGCTAAAAATCCTGTGCATCATTATAGGACTAAGTATATAGAAATCAAATATCATTTTCTTAGAGATCATGTATTAAAAGGAATCATTGATCTTTTGCATGTTAACACTAAGAATCAAGTAGCTGACATTTTCACCAAGCCACTATCTGAAGATAGATTTTATGTGATAAGAAAAAAGCTTGCATTTAAAGACAAGCAAGAGGTTCTAATAAGCGGTGATATGGATCTGTCAGAAGATACGCAAACAATCACACTTCTTGTATTAGTGTACGATCGTTCATCTTCACACGAGATCAACATTCAAGAAGCACCTAATATTCTAGAAACAGACTTCTCTCCTCTACTTAACCTCATTGTTCTTCGAAGCATCGCTCTTGACTCTCTGTATTCCAACTTTATGGTTGCATCTCAAATCTTCTAAACCTCATCCATCTCTCTTACAATGGCATGAACTATATCAAAAGGACAAAAGGAAACTCCAACTTTTACTGATTGTCCTGGTAAAGCTCATATTACTGAACCTATTTCCTCTAAGCCCTAAGTATCAGAAGTGCATTGGGTTATAAATGATGATGATTCAGAAAAAAAAACATTCCCTTTTGATTAGACAACCATGAACACGAGGAAGTCTTGTAAAACAAGCCGAGAAAGTTTCTAAACAAAAAGAAAACCCTGATGCTGAAAAGAAAGAAGAAGAAGAATGCAAAAAAAAAGAAAAAGGGAAGAAATGAAGAAGGGAAAAGCTCATATGATTGAAGATACTGTTGATAGAAATAAGTTGTTTCATGAAGATGATTTGTAAGGAAAATAGGACAAAGAAGATAAAAATAGCTACAAAAAAAGGAAAGACATCAATACCCTAAAAAATGTTTCAATCAGTGGAAGCTGAAGTTCACTATAAAATGCAGTATAAGAAAAGAAAGGTGGTTGTTGGGCGAATCTTGCCTCCCATGATGTTTAACGATATAGGTATACCTATCTCTCATTACTTTATTGCCATTAGTTGGGAAAATTTTCTGACACTAAATGAGACAGTATACGATGAGCTAATCAGAATATTCTACACGCACATGAAAAAGGGAAAATTTAATGGAAAACTAGCCATTGTTTTGTGGGTGAATGAATGTGAAAATTTAATTCTAAGGAAATCTTAAGAGATATACTAGAAGTAGCTCCTATAGGAAGAACTAATTTTTCCTGTCGTAAGTGGGATGTTGATGATTTGAAGATAGTAGAAGTTGTCAAATCCATTTGCATTCATGCTAAAAACACCTAAGACTGAAGACCCTGGAGCAGACAATTAGACTTAATACCATGATGCCTTGCATCACTTTTATCTACTTCAATTTTTCACAAGAGTAGCTCAGTTGAAAGAAGCAACTTGCTGGACACTTATGTGGTATGTAATTTGTTAAAAGGGAATAAAATGAATCTTCCAGCTATGATCTTGAGGTTCATGGTGTACATGGGGAATTATAAGAATACAAATGGTTACTTACATTATAGAATGTTGCTCACCAAGATTTTCAACCATTATGGAGTCCTTTTGTAAATCTGAATTGGTATCCTCCAGCTAAGTTTCACCCTTCCATTCCATATCAATTTGGATACATATTGCAAAACAATGTTTGGGTAGACAAAAGATCTAAAAAGGTAGCATAAAACATACATCTTGCTCTAGACCAACAAACTCTTGTTCCTCCTCAGGATGAAAATAGTGCAAATCTTCAACAACAGCTGAAGGATATTCAAGCCAATTATGAACAAATGCGAGAACGAATAGACAACATGCAAAATCAACTTTTTGACATGTATATTTTGCTCAGGAAAAAACTTGAATCTCTTAAATAACTCTGTTGATATTTGCTTTCTACTTGGCTTACTTATACTAATGATTTTGTTTGATGCATAATTTACTCTTTTCCTCTAATTCATTCTTTTTTTTTAATTTCACTTCCTCCCTATACTTTTTTTAATAATGATAAAGGAGGAGAGTTTATGTGGATATTTTTTTTCATATTTCTACATATATGATGATATATTTCTCAATACATATTTCTTAATGCTGCCTTGATTATATATGATTGATTATGTTGTTGAACTTGTGAAAATTTGTGATATATAAATGATAGGTTCTTTTCTTTAGAGACAAGCTCCTTTTAATTATGTCTGAACATATAAAAGTTACAGGTATCTTTTCAAAATCATCGATTATCTTTTTGAATTTTGAAAAATATATCTATTATTGCTTATCATCATAAATTGAATTTATTTCCTTGTATAATTAACGATCTTATTCTCAAAAGGAAATAAAATAATTAAAAATACGCTTTCTTTCTTGCAGGAACCTTCATTATGAACTTACCTTATTAGAAATGGTTTATCCGAAAGGATCCTACTAAGGACTTATATTATCCTTGTGATTACAGGAAGATTTTTTTGGCAAAGATGACATCGAAGTTATTCATATTTAAATATATCCAGTTGACTAAGGATGCAAGATTAAGCAACAACTAGTTGAAGAAATTGACTATTTAAGGCAGAGCTAATGTAACTGTAAACAACCGAATGATTTAGAAGCTTGCGAAGCTATATTGTTAAAACACATCAAAAGCATATACATTCTTGAAAGTGATTTCTTTGTAAAAAATTCTCTTATGCATTAGAAAGTGAAATTCTGTTGAGAGAGATTATTGAAGCTCATATAGAGCAAACCTCTTTTTTATTTGAAAGCTTGTAAAGGCTAGTGAAACATTACTAGTGTGGAAGGTTAAAGAACCTTGAAAAATATTAAATTGTCAGCTTGGAGAGGCTCGTCAAATTACTACTTGATTTATGGTGAAACACTTAAGTTGAATACTTGGGGATTGAACGTAGACTTGGGTTGTAAGTTGAACCAGTATAAATCGACTACGTCCTTATTGTCTCTCTCCTTATCTTTTATATTCTGCATTATATTGTGTGTTTGTTTAATTCAGCAAGAGGCTCCTTCACTTTTATAATATGTTCTTTCTATTTTTGACTTGCTAACGATTCTTTTCTTTTTAACAAGTGCCTTCTTTTTATTGTTTCAATATGACTCATACTTTAATAAGTTCCTGTCATTTAACAAGCTACTATCGTCTAACAAGCTCCTATTATTTTATTTTTTAACAGGCTCTTATCTTTATACAAATTGAAAGTAACTTGCAATTTTTTTTAAAGTCACACATAATTCACCCCTCTCTTACGTGTGTTTGTTTTATCATATTACTCCAAGCCCTTCTTCAACTTTAGGCAAGTAAGCATTCCTCTATACTATTTTAGCAACATAACCTCTATTGGTATCTCTAGACTATAAAAAGCTTCTAAGAAAGTTTTCAATAGTTTTAATCAAACTTAAAGGGACAACAATGCAAGATGACGAATATACATGCATTGAGGTTAAGATAAACTTTATCCATTAAATTTTTTTAGCAAAAGTAAGGCATTTATTGCACTAATTGTTATTTCTCTTCTGGATTCTTATAAAGAGAGGTAAGAACTTATTGGATACTTGATTGATAGGTATTGGAAGGGGGTATGGGTAAGGGATAAAAAACAACTGCTTTGTAATATATTATTATTGGATGAACCATATTTCTTTATTCGAGGTTCAGGTATTGCTCTATACCCCCCGATTATGAGAGGAATGGACTATCATGCGGTTGATAAGAAGCACTACAAGAAAACATCACAATTTGTGACGTTTAAAAAACGTCACAAAATCTCAAAAAACATCCCAGAATATAATTTGTGATGTTTTAAAAAACATCACAAATAACGTCACCAAATTTGGTGTAGGCAAAAGGTTTCTGTGACGTTTCCCATAAAATGTCACGAAAAACATGGACATTCTATGACGTTTTAATTAACGTCACTAAAAGATTGGTCTTTCTGCTACATTTTTTAGAAACGTCACGGAAAGTCACATTCCACGACGTTTTTGGAAACATCACAGAAAGTCACATTCCGCCACGTTTTTAAGACGTCGCGAAATGTTGGTTTCTATGACGTTTATACAAAAACATTGTAGATTGCTTTCTGTGACGTTTATACAAAAACGTTGTCGCAGATAGTTGTATTATTTTTAATTATTTTTTCATTTTTTGAAAATCATTTTAATTTAATAATTTTTTAATTTTAATAATTTTTTTAAAAATAAAATTTTATTAAATCTTATTTGTTTAAAAACTATTCAATATTATTTATGAATTTTATTTATTTAATAATTCTTCAATTTTTTTTAGTATATCATTAATTTTAATGATTGTTTATGTATCACAAGAATTTCATACCTGCAAACAATGTATTATTTAATTGCAATTCACAAACATATCATAATACACTAATTAATATCAAAAGTACATCATAAGTATATAGTAAATAGTCATAAGTATATAATATATCAATATGAGTACATATATCTAACCTAAACGAATATTATTTGTAGAACATAAAAGTTCCAAGAGCTTTTTTTGCTGTTCAAATTCAATTCTTTGTTGTTCGACTTTGGTAGTTAGTCGATCCTATATTTGTTCAACTTTTTTATTCAATTTATTGACTTGAGACTGTAACTCTTGATTAACCTTTTTCGACTCCTCTAGTTCATCTCGAAGTCTCTTTCTGACCGAAGTCTACCCTTGTGGTCGAGGCCCAATTCTCATACCAATAATATAACCTGATCTAGTACCAAAAACTTTGCCGCACACTTCTTCCTCTATCATCAGATGACCTTGTTCTATTGAATCTGCTAATTCTTTACACATTAATTCCTGAAAAATTAAGAATTAGATACACAGTTTCATTTAAGAAATATTTGTAAATGAACTATGTACTTACCTATTTTTCTCTGCATTCAATAGTTGTCCATTGACCTTTACTTTCATTATAATGAGTTTGATACCTTAGCTTTATCCGGTCACACTCTTCTCAATCTTTGTCAATTTGTTGTATAGAAATATATTACTAGTAATGTTTATTATAAATTTTGAAATGTCAATCCAAGTAAAATATAATTACAAAGATAATAACTCACAATCTCATTCTGTAAGACTACAAAGGCCTTGAAGCTGGAGTTTGGTCAACATTTGACCTAACTCCTAGCCAATTTGGCTTTTTTACTTTTTTTTCCTAATTGTAAACATAACAAAATCTATTATAACATCTATAAATCACAATTCATAAATACTAAAATGTAATCAGTTGTCAATAAAGTTGTGAAATTAAGTTTTGTGATCAAATTAAGTAACCTTCGTAGCTGATTGCTCCCAATATTCACATAAATCTATTCACTCTGCCACTGTCACATTATACGGCTTAACATCCTTTCTGTGCTTGGTATAATGCTTTTTAAAAATGATATCTTTGATTGTTAGACCTTAAAGAAAGAAACTTCTTGACAGCAGTATGTACTTCATTGTCTGTCCTCATTCCCTTGACTTCCAACTTTTGCTGCAAAAAATTATAAATTATTGGTCAAAGCTTTAGGCATATAGAAAACACGTACAAATTAGATAGTTTTATAATACTTACATCTAACTTATCAAATGCAATGTCCAACTCCTCATTAGTTATTTTTTTCCATTTTGTTCTTACAGGTAAGGAAGTTCGGGATACCATACCAATTTCACTCGATAATTTGGCAGACTGTATGAAGTTTGGGATACAACCTTTAATAATTTTGATTGGATAAAAATTTATGTAAGTCAAGAGATACATATAACCCAATTCAAACTTAAAAATTGACTTTTTATATTAACTTTAAAATTCTCTTAAAATCTGCATACAACAATGAAGAGAAAACTTCGCCTTTGGTCAATTGAGGTTGAACGAAGCTTTTGCAACAACAATGAACACAGCATCTGAGAAATTGGCTCTCCTTGAACCTTCAACAGTGTGATGCTTTTTACAATGACTGCATAGGCATCCAAAAAAATAAATGATAAGTCCATCCATAGTTTCAAGTGTTATAAAACTTTGATATAATGCTCAAGTAAAGGACTCTAACAACTACAACAGAAGCAAAAACAAAATATAGAGAGAAGTAAAAATGTAATATTATCTTTTATTCTAACAAAAACGACAGAGGTTCAATTGCATAATAAGAATTTATTCATCATCGTCATTGGTGGACTCTTCCAAAACAATATCACATTCATTCTCAATACTGCTTGTCTCTATGTCCTCCAAATTGTCATTCAAATGTTGCTCAGAATTCATTCAAACATTATTTATCACATCAAATGCAATATCATTTCAATATAAAAACTCTGAGGAACATTCCTCGACTTCCACTAGAACTTCATCAGACTCCACAACATCATTTGAACCTTCTTCATTACCATAACTTTATCCCTATAACTTTATCGCAACACTCTTAATCAACATCAAGAAATCCAAATTATTTGAGACTTAAATTACTATACAATAGAGGAAACAAAACTTAATACAACCCACTAAAGGGAACTAAGCAAGAGACATCATGGCAATCAATCACTTCAATGGAGCGTCCAATTTGTCACCTTCCACACAAAATTCATTTTTAAAATTTTGAAAGTACAAAGGACTCGCAATATCTAAGAATTTATGGATCACAATACAAGAATGAATCAAGATCATATTTCTTGGCTCCATAAGAAATTCAAAGCCATACTGGATTTAAATTACACACTTTTAAAGAGTCTGTTAATTTTAACAGCTCTGGACTTTCAAAAGGATGAGTTTTGGGAACCGAACTAAAAGGTTTTTGCTTACAAGTAGATTCATGTCACCAAACAAATAAAAAGTCGCTGATAATAAGTCACCTCATCATTGTGTTAAGCCCTAAATCCAACACATTCTACTAATGATTAAAATTTCAATTCCCAAGCAAGCTAGACATATAATCTTCATGGAGTTTATTTGAACATGACTCAGCGAAGTGCCACATACAAAAAATGAAAAAGGTGTAAATTAATTGCATACCCCATGCAACGGTGTATTCCTCGTTGGTGGCGCTAGCCTGGTTAGCTTAGCACTCTATGCCTAATCAAAAAGCAATTATTACAAAATCAAACAACAGAAGCAAATCAATAATCACGCAACCACAAAATAAAAGCAAATCAAAGCCAAAAGAAAGTTAACTCATAGAGATCCATGATGTGGTTTCTGCAAATTGTATAGTTATCTACAACAATATCTGGACACATCAAGCAAACAACAACAATCAAAACTCTCAAATTAAAGCAAAATTTTCAGTCTGCAACATTCACATATGGGTTCAGACATAGGCGATAAGCGTAAAAGAAAGAAAATCAAGAAAGTAACAAAATTAGGATTAAGGTTAGGGTTAGGGACGAGGAGGAGAAGTTACTCCATGTCCAGAGAGTAACAACGCTCCACTTCTGAATCTCGAAATGCTTGGGCTTCTTAGTAGAGGAAGAAGGAGTGGCGCTGCTACAGGCCTCACATTTGGGTGGGAAGAAGGCAGAGAGAAGAAACTAGCAAAATGGTGGGAAATGAATGCGCGAGAAGAAAATGTTACTTTTAAATATTAATTAAACAAAAGAAAAACGCCAACAGCGACGTTTTATTCAACAAAATGTCACGTTTTCTATTTCGTGACGTTCTAATAAAAAAACATTGCAAAAAGCGACGTTTTCATAAAACGTTATGGAAAATTTGAACATTTCGTTACGTTTTTTAAACATCACGAAAAGTCTTCACATTTAGCGATATTTCATCGATAAAACATCGCGGATTGTGTTGTTTTCTTGTAGTGAATGTATTTAACTTGATTTCATCGAATTTTGTTCGGGTCCAATTTTCTTTTAAAAGCTCAAAGATTTTAAAAAAATAATTTTAATTTTAAAATAAAAATTCAGGTCTTAGCTATGAGCCCAAACCAACTCATTGCTAAGCATGCATAAATTATTTATTATAAATATTAATATGTGTATATTTATAATTACATTAATTATAATTGACGTGAACATAATATATTAATATGATAATTTACAATTATAAGATACTAGTATAATTCGCAATAGTATGAAATATAAAGACAATTTCATAAATAAAGGCATCACACCATTTAGTTATAGGATGTGACTTTTATGGTCTTAAACCATTACACGTATTCAATACTATAGTTTTATATTATCAGGAATATCAGAATCAATTTGAAACATAAAAATATATCAGTTAAAAGACAAAGTCGTCGAAATGCAAATCATAAAAATTACAGAGCCAATGAAGATTGTTGAGTATAGTGTGAGCATATGAAGATAGAAAGAAAAAGTGAGACCAACATATTTTATTTCTCCCGTTGCTCTAGGCCAACCGGAAACCATGCTACCGTCAAATTAAGGAAGATTACAACGAAACAAACGAATAATAAGATACATAGACCACATGAATAATCCGATCCAAATCTAGAAAACTACAAGATTCACAAAACCAAAAGTTGATTAATTCCCTAGTGAATTTTACCCTCGAGTTGATGAAAATTGGATTTCAAAGTTGTATAAACAGCTTGCCACCCGGCCTGTGTAGGGTGGTAGAAGTCCCAGAAGAAAGCAAATTCAGGGTTCTGACAGACTCTGTACAGTTTCGTTCCATTGGCATCTACACTCCCACATGAAGACTCCGTGCTTACCCCAATACAACACGGCCGTAATGGAGTCGTAAACTTTGAAATTTCTGCATAAGAAGAGAAAGAGAGAGAGAGAGAGAAAGCTTACACACAGCCAGGGATATCACGCATCTACTAACTCTAGTTTTAGGTAGCAAACTCTAATTTGTTGTCACCGTATCTTGAATCCTAACGAAATCAGAAGCTGCAAGTATATATGTTTAGTCACCTGGATGATCGCCTTTGTTCCTCAAAACGCTTAGGAACGCAGAATAAAGATCGAGAATGACAATGGTAGTAGTATTGGAGCCAGCCTTCAAGTTGGTGACTGCTTGCTGGAGGAAGCTGTTGTGCACTTCCACAAGTAAATTGTCCGTATCATTGCATTGCTGAAATGATGATTCAAAGGTGCTTCTGGGAAGACAACCCAATGGTTGTAAGCTAGTCACAGCTATTCTCTTTACTCCGAGGTCACTTATGCGTTTCAAGTTCAAGGAAATTTGGTTTATCACTTGTGAAATAAATTCTTCCAGAGCCTGCATTATCATCATAATTTTCAGCTTGTAAGCATTGGAAATTCTGTCTAGTAAAACAAATAGAAAGATAATACATATTTGGCATCACTCACTACATATTTGTTCATGAATTCCATAGATATTTGATTTATCAAAATGGAAGAAAGTTCTGTAAAGCAAAAGATCGCTAAAAAGCTCATGATGCGTTGGTGTTACCTAATTGAACTATTTGTCACGATCTGCCAGATGATTACCTATTCAAGTATAAGACAAACAGACCATGTGGTTTTACAGAAGATGTAGAAATGAAGCTTATTATAGTTATAAACCGAAACAAACACGACGTAAGCGATGAGTACTGAAATCCCAATAAGGCACTAATTTGAGAAAATATCCCAGCAGAAACACCCAACACAAATGACGCTTTATGCGAATTAAGGAAAAATAGGAGAACAACGAATGGTGGAAGATGAGATGGCACTCAGCCCCAACCCCAGATCACGAAATACGGGGAGTAGTACATGGATTCAACGGCAGGGGTTTCCCATCAATTCGACAAATGATATTGCATGTACAGTGCGATGGATAAGTAGACAAATACGACCGCTGGATTCAGTATCAGTCAAACATGTTACTTGAGACAAAAGTTGTGAATGATAATAACAGTAATCAACTCACAAACTTAACCCAAGCATAAACACATAAAACCCACAATTTATATTTATGTCGCCAAATTAATCAGTTTCATTGATAACTTATCTTAACGGTTTTTTCAAGACTTGGAATTACGTATTATTCGTGAACAATTTGGGAATTAAGTTTAACAAATTCAAGTTTTCATTTAATGAATGCCATCCAGTAATTACAATTAAATGAAATATTTTAAGCTCATAACAAATTGGTTAAATTAATTTCCTCACCATGATTCATTTTCACCCCAAAAAGAATGAACGGAATCGAATGCAAAAAAAAAAAAAGGTGGCAGGCAGCTAAAAAAGACGTATGATGTGAATTCAACTTACTTGGACAGAGCTATTTCGGGCAACGAAAGCAGCATAGTCATTGCCAACGACTGAGACGAGGGCCGCAGAGTCCTTTAGGTCCATAGGACTAAAGAGTTTGAGCTTTATCATTTCTTCAAAGAAATCAATCTGGGTGGTCATGTTCGGGTATGGAGCAGGTGTATCAAACACACCTGTGCCTCCAAATGCGAAGTTTACTCCATAATTTAATAGCTTTACACCCAGTTTTCTCCACCTATATGCAATTGGAGACCTTATTCCGATAAACCTAGCTGCAAAACCACTTTCGAATTTGATGAGATAGATGGTAATCACTTTTACTTTTAGAAGAGGAATGTCTGTCAGCTACCCAGTTGTTTATGTATTCTTTTTAAGTACATACATCGTGATTAGGCATCTTGGAAGTTGTTCATAGAACAAAGAATTTAAAAGCATAAACGAATAGTGAAACTATAAACAGCAGAAGTGTCTACAGTAAAGTGAACTCACAACAGTACATGATCGTGGGTCTATAAGCATTAGACGGGTAATGGTGGTGGTAGGGCAATTACGTAAAGTAGTATAGCTTGTGGGAAATGGAATATCTTCCCAACTTGGGTGATGGAAACACAGAAACAAATATAGGCAAAGAACAGAAATGTAAAAGGTTTCACCTCACGTGAGAAAGTAACATTGGAATAGAAAGAGAGATTTAATATAAAGAAAAAGGTTGAACCAATAATGCAGTTTTTCTTTCTTTCTTTTTATCAGGCAAAGGACAGTGTTTCTCTCAGAAGTAATTATCACATTAGGAAAAGTGATAACTCTGGACTGAAGAGGAATCCGTAATCAGCATACTACACAGACAGGCACTTGCTTTGCGTGCATCTTATTTTGTTCAGCACAAAACCAAAAGCAAAGCAAAGTCCACTAGGTGTGCAGGCTTTACTATTATTATTATTATGACAGAGCAAAGGAAAAAAAAAAAGCATCTCAACTCAATAGATGGTGAAAGTGGACACACGTACCGAGAAAATCAGTCAAGACACGGCCGTCGGAGTAACGGCCCGCAGGTTTGCCGGGAAACGAGATTCCATAGGGTATATTCCAGGAATTTCCTAAGGATTTTCTGTTGTTGCCTGTGTCAGCATACGAGTCTCCGAAAACAAAGAGCTTGCTTGGTTTGTGGTTGAACAAATGTCTACGTGCGTGGTGGTGGTGCCTGCGGTGATGTTGAGATGATGATGATGACCCATCAACTCCAATATTCCCTGTAAGATGCCAAGCGTGTACGACTAACCGGATCAATTTAAATGAAGACTGTGTGCTTACAAGTACTTTGCTTGCTTTATATAGCTAAAGATACGAATAAATGCAGCAAACAAAAATCTTGAAACTACCTGAGAGAAGAAAAAGGATAGAGTAGCAGAAGAAGGTGAAAACCAGCTTTTGTCTGGTGTCCATGTAACTGGTAAGACGAGATCTCAAGGTTTCCAAAACCAAGAACAAGAAGCTTTCAAAGTGGTGGTGGAGTGATAGTAGAAGGTTACAAAAAAGGTTAGTTAGATCATAGATGAGTTTGTTTGGTCCTTATATAGCGGTGGTGGTTTGGATGCTATATATCTGCTAGCGGAGAGAATGTTTCTGAAGTAGGTGTCAGTGTCAGTATTGTGTTGGCGATCATTGAATCACAAATTCCTTTATTTAACTTACGATTTAATTATATGCCGACTCTTAAATTTATGTAAATTTAATTTTTTAAATTAGGTTGGCTTTATTCTAATAGCACAAAGTGTTAAACAACTCCTATGATAGTCCCCTATAGCATAGGATCATACAGTCTTATAAGGTCTATCAATCTTTCTGTTTTCTCAAAGAGGATATTTAGATTTGGAAATGGCTTGTTTAAGGTGTCATAAATTTTTAATATCTTAATTTGATAAAATTGAATGAAAATTTAATACCAATATCACTTTAATTTTTATATGACCAAATGATAACGAATGCTCAAACGAAAAATTACTAAGTATTTTGATCGAAACAAATAAATACTGGAGAAGGTAAATTAGAATTTTGGCTTATTTTCAAATATATATATGGTCAAATGTGCGAACATACGTTGCTTTAAGGAACCACAAATTTTTATTCTAAATGTTAAATAAAGAATGCATGTAGAAGTTAATTCTCTGGATGCATTGATTGTTTTTTAGTGTGTAATTTTATTTAGACCGGCTCTTTTAAGAATTTAGTTTCTGTTGAAACACAAATTATCCCGTTAAATGTCAATACAAGAACTTAATTTTATATATACATGATGTGTACATTGGTGATTCCTAAGAACAAATTAATGTACATTAAAAGGACAAAAGAATTGCAATTTGATCATAAATTAGCCTTCTTCCTAGGTGCATACTTGAAATTTGACGGAACCACTTCCATTATTTCGGAAAAAATAACTTATATGATACTTTTACCTCGTATATATAACAAAAAAAATATCAAAATTGTCTTTCATTTACTTCTTCTTTATTTTTAAATTATAAACAACATATCTATTAGTTAGAGGTAAGGTTGAGTATTATTGGACATTCTCGGATTCCACGTGTCATCGAAATTTTTATTAAATGTTGTTGTTGATGTGAAGTTATATTAAGCAAAATGTTTCATTAGCAGCT
>JANIHZ010000005.1:64029664-64041247 GCA_027478365.1 Erythroxylum rufum | reverse complement strand
AAATATTAATTTAACATAAATAATTAATAATTTGGAAGGTCATCCCCATTTCCTCCAAAATCAAAATATTGGCTAAAGCCATTAGATGAGCCAGCTCCTCCTTGAGGTTTTCCTTCTTGAGCTCTTTTGGCATAAATTTTTATTTGTTCATTTCTGAAAGCCTCACGCATCACTGGATCTTTGATAGAATTCAAATCTTTACATAAAATTTTATTGTATTCCTATCTTTGGCGTAGCTCTAATTTTTTTGCTTCATTTTGAGCTCGTAACAACTAAAGTTCATAATTTTTTTCAAGAGATTGACTTTCTTGAAACATTCCTTTTATGTCATTATTCATGGACATAAAAAGTTTTTTCATTTCCTTATTTTGTTCCTTTTTTTCATTTTTTCTTTCTTCCTCCCAATAGGACTATCAGCTTCATCATTTCTTTTAATAAATGGATCTTCAACTTCAAAATTATTATTTACATCAATATAAAATAATGATGATCGTATTGACTTATCTGATTTTTGAGATTCGGACGGTAACATTTCATTGCACTTGGATCATTTTCGATGACCAAACGCTTTCTCTCTGCTAATATCAACATATTTCTCCATATTTTTTAGAATTGGCCATACATGATCAAATTTGAAACCTTTTTGAAATATTGGATCTTGAATGAGTAAATCTTTTGCTTTCTTGAACTGCAAGACAAAAATGTAACTTAAGTTAGATTTTAGGGTATAAATCAAACGTATTTCAATTCATACAATGAAAAATAAATAAATAAAACACTTACAATATCTTGTTCAGAAGCACCACTTGGATTCAAGTTTTCAATTTGCCGAACACATCCTTTGAACTTTCCAATAGTTGTCATTATAGTTTGCCATCGAGCATGTAAAGATCTCCAAGGTCGAATAGTAGTGATATGATTCGACAGCATTTGATGGTACTCAGTTATGATGCAAGACTAAAACTGAGTCATAGATTGATCTCTACCAGTGACTGGGTCTTGTGAAACATTAAGATATACATGGCACATGACTCGATCTTCTTCAACTAAATATGATGCACTTCGAGAGGTATTTAAAGGCTTTACCCCCAAATTAGAGCTTGCCATTTTTCGGATAGGTTTGAAAGAGTGCAGATAGGTTTGAAAGAATGCTATAGTTTAGGATTTCATAGAGTGTTATATGAACAAGGGTTTCAGTTTAGTAGAACAAATAAACTATATATAGAGATGTTGTGGATAAGGTACGAATACTAATTAACGGTTGAGATGAATGCAATCTAATCCAACGGATGGGAAGAGATAGAGTTAGATTCTGTGCAGAGATTCCTTATCTTGTCTTAGATATTGTGTGGATAGGATACGAATACTAATTAACGGTATTATCTAATTTACTTTTCTTGGAATTCTTTGTAAATAGATATTATTATCTAAAGTCAAGGGTGCTAATCACCGAAGGTAAGTGGTAAGGAGCTGATCTTCGCTTAATTAAGGTTGGGAGTTCGGCTCTTGTTTGTGAATATCGCAGTATTAAATATTTGGCAGTAGTAGAGAGTTGCCCTTTGGATCCAACAAGGTATCAGTATTCATTTGTGACTGTAGTAATAGGTTAAAGGTGTCATCGAGAATTTGGGCTCAATCAGAACATTTCATAGATTAACAAAAAATAAGTCAACGGTGCAAAAAAACTGATACACATTAGATAAAATTTTAATGCATAGAATTATAGTTAAATTATAATTTGAATAAATCACTTAAATTTAAAATTAAAAAATATCAATTTAAATAGTTATCTAAAATTCATAAAATCACTTGATTTATCCACTAATTTAAAGTTTCCGTAAGCAGAAGTTTGATTCATGATTAATCAAGGAACGGGCATGCATGCATTAAAAATATGATATATAGTTGCTACTTCCAAGTTCATTAACAAATTGAAATAAAGTTTCAGTAATTTGTTCTTATCCTATTTTATAACCATTTAATTGTTTATTTTTTATAGGTCCTATTTAATCAAAGAATGGATACATATGCATTAAAAATATGATAGTTACTACTTCCAAGTTCATTAACAAATTGAAATAAAGGTTTAGAATTTTATTTTTACCCTATTTTATGAGCATCTATTTGCTTTTTAATGGGTCCTATTTAATCAAAGAAAGGGTATGTACGCATTAAAAATACGATTGTTGCTACTTCCAAGTTCATTAACAAATTAAAAATAAAGGTTCAGTACCCTATTCCATAAGCATTCATTTGTTTATTTTTTATGGATCCTATTTATTAGATATATAGATGCACATAAAATAGAACAGGAACAAGAGTAACAAAAATAGGTGATATGTTCCTTTAAATAAGTCTTTTCTTGTGATCAAGTAAACAACCTTTTTGTGTTAAAATCAATTTTATTAAGTGTGATGGTGGAATTGATGACGTCTGACAGTGTTTTGTTTTGCTTTACCTAACACTCAAGAAATAATCAAGCATCCGCGTGACCGCATGACTGAATTTTATAAGAGTACTTCTAACCCACTCAATGCATGGACATTATCGTCGTCGCGATCGGCCATCTCTAATTGGTGGGGAAAAGGATTATCCAAAATAAAAAAAAAAGGGTCTCACCGTCCATGCGCCAAGCAAAAATAAGTATTAATCATTTCCAATTATATCACCTTGGTCGTATAAGGTGGGCGAGAAACAATTTATAGAGGGACATTGAAGTTTCGGATACATGTTGAGCACATGGGAGAAGGCAACCCTTGGGTCCAGAGTGTCCTTGATTTTCATTTCCTTAAAATGTGATCACATGGATGGATCTTATATGGTATTAAATTGTAAAACAATCAAGACCAAGTCGTACGAGGAAATTAGTTTTGAGATAGACGGAAGATCGGCATATGGTCGCAATTATTAAAATGAGTAGGCACGTGTAGACCACCTTGTTAGGACAAAATGGTCGGCAAGAGAAAAGACGGTTCCGTGCCATTTACAACCATCCAACTTATGCAGCATTTGAATAATTTATTGTCTTCAAATCTAACAATATTTGGATAACATTGGGTGAAAGAATATATATTTTAATCCTTCACGCCAACGGCAAAACCATTCACATTAATCAGAAGTGCCACCTAATTGCTATCCCAGATAAAAAAGACGCTTCTGACTTTCGCCTATGACGCCAAAACGAAAGCAAGGAAATTCTTCTTTTTTTTCATAACTGTGATTTCATTCTGTTGTCAACCTCTACAAACACTTGGTAAGTAACCTAAATAAAATATGACGTTGCTCCTACGTCGCATTGTATTGTATCACATGAAACAAAAAGTGAGGCCAGGATTAGGTTACAATTGAGCAAGTCAAGTCTCAGTCCCTGCACAGCAGTCCCTAATTTGGGTAAAGTTAATACTGGTCCGTCAGATGCAATATACATGCCTTGTTAAGGCAAAGGCAGACAAAAATCTTGGCCATCTCTTGATTTTTACTCTTACCCCAAAATTTCACCTGCACATACCCCACAAATTAGGTCATTCCAAAGAATTATGCATCACTACATAAGAAGACACCTACAAATGCATGAAACTGGATGCCATTTTCACATTTTTTGCAACAGCACCGAGTTGTCTGTTCTATTATCCACTTAATATTGGGTACAATATTAGCGTAAGGAATGCTGTGCAAAACAAAGCCAGGTGCCTAAGTATAACAGACTTTGAATGGAACATGGTAATCCCAAATACTAATCATTTAACAAATTATAAACTTAATTCTTTAATTCTAGGTTAATTAAGTCTGCAACCCCTTTGAATTGGATAATTATCATTTAGTCCTTAAAAGTTCAAAAACTATCAAATTAGTCCCTGTAATTTCTATAAACTATCATCCTTCAATCGTCCATCTCCGATGGAGGCCAGAGGGCAGATGCTTTTGCGACTTATAAGCCAGGACTCTGTTTCCCGCTAAATGGAAATGACGTCTTGCCAAACGAGAGGGATGAACAGAGACATCCCTCTCATTTGTTTGTCCTCCTTTGGAAGTGAAAATGAGAAACGTACAAAGGAATAATGGACCATTTTTGGCAAGTGATAGGTCACATCGACACTCTTTTTGCTGCAGCCCCATTTGCCAGATTGGTTCTTTGTGTGGACGATTTCTCTGCCAAAATGCCATTTCAGCCTAAACCCCAACAACTCACTTCACTTACAAAACTCATCCAAAAGTTTGAACTCCCAAAAGAACCAGCCCTTTAGTCATGGCAAAATGGTGTCCAACACTTTTATCTCCTACACGAAAGTGCACATTTTTATCCCATTTTCTGAAGTTTTCACCCATATATTGTTTGCAGTCCGTTCAAAAGTCTCACATTCTTCTTCTTCTTCTTCCAGTTTATGTGCTAATCAGCTGAATTCTTCTTTTGGGGCTGTGTTTAAGGACGTAGAACCATGTAACATGGAATTTAGGCAACTGGGTTTTGACAAGTCTCAAGCTTTGGCTGTTTCTGATGTTGGCTCAGGTGGTTGTGGACTTGGGGGCTCTCATGGTGATGGAGGTGGTGGTGGTGGAAATTCTGGTGGTAGAGGTGAAGGTCCTGGTTTTGACCTGATGGGGGTGCCCAACTGGTCCTGGTCCTTTATCCCTTTATCTGTTTGTTTCTTATTTTTACTTCCACAGGAGGATGAATACGTTAGGTAGGAATGTCTTTGTTCATCCCTCTCTCATGTGTGGCATGATATCATTTTGATTTAGTGAGAAACAACGTCCTAAGCGTCTGCCTCCAAAACGCAGTCATTTTGGGGCATCCATCAGCCCCCCTTAGAAATAGGCAGAAGACTGACAAACCATAGTTTTCAAAAACTATAGGCTAATGTGATAGTTTTTGAACATCAGGAACTAAAATGATATTCACCCAATCTAAAGGGATCCTAAATGTAATCAACCTATAATTCTACTAGGATAAACAAAAATGGGTCCCAAAAATCAACTACGTCAATAGCATATCTAAATATGATATTTGATGATTTCCATTTTGTCCTAACAATGAATCAATTTGAACAAAGAACAATTTCTAATCAGCAATAGTTAAAAAAGTCATTGCATCTCATCATATGCATATAAAAGTCAGACTGTACCTTTCTTTAGCTAAAAGGATGCTCAAATCGCATTGTAACACCCCAACTAACTTCAAATAACCTTTGAGTTTGATGTCAACAGGGTATTAACAGGACCCTTTGTGATGTTACCCTTCACATTTCCAGCAGCTTGTCCAGCAGAACTCTTGGTGTTTGCCATTTCAGAAGTGAGGATTGATTTCTTCACCTGCAAAAAGGAGATTTTTCTCAATAAAAAATGGAAATTCTTTCTAGTTAGCAAAAAAGGACAGACTAAACCTTGACATAAGTCAAATGTTCCGAGAATGAAAAGGAGCACCAACAAGCATATTATAAACATTGGGTAAAGCAAATATACTACGAAAATTCCATGTTCCATATCAATATTAAATAAGAAAGATGCTAGAGCCAAACTCACTGCTGCGAGACGCTCCTTGTGGGTATCATTTACAACCTATAAAACCCAAAAGTAGAATTAGTCAATACAAATCAACAAAGCAACGGAAAAAAGTTAGCCAGATGAAATAACAAAAACCAAGAATCCAAGTTAAAGCTCTCACTGGTTTTCGGTAAGTCTTAATCTCATCACCACCAAACCCTGGTAATGTCATATTCCAATTTCTTTCTGCATCCAAGAAAAAGTATCTGCCAAATTTAGCACTAGATTTGAATATCATGTAAACAGAATAGAGTATTTTCTAAGACACTAACCAAGATGCAGAAGTATGTCTTTTCCTTCCAGTGTATCCGATTTTCGATGCTTAGCCAAAGAACAACCAAATGTTGTTATCTGCTCACAGAAAATGAAATGTTGTAACAATGATCTAAAGGAATTTTAAGCAACACAGTCGGAGAAGCTCCAAAATAAATAAGAAGTAAGTCAACATTGCTCCATGATAACTCTGAACAAATAAAGCTTTGTCAGCCTCAGGATACGGCTATCATAAAAGATTACCAGTCTTCACAAACACAGTATGTATCTAAGCATGTAATTGCATAGAGATAGAAGGCAAAAAGGCACAGTTAGCAACTCACTGACTCGACAAAGTCTTCTGCTATATCCATAAGAATGTCTTCAACCTCAGGATCCAACTTCTCCGATGGATCAATCTGTCCAAATGCAAGAACAATATGTCAAAACCAAAACATTGTACAAAACCATAACGAGTTATACACTGCAACACAATGCCACAAGGGAAAAGAAACAAAATAGGAGTAGTTAATCAATTTAACAAGATTTCGTTGTTCTTAATTTTATGTCACAAGAAATGGTTTACACCAAATGAATTACTGCAATGAGCACATTAGTCAATTGATTCATAATATAAGAATGTATAATTAATAAAGGGTTAATGGATTGTATCACTGACAACTTTTCTAGTATGTCCATTATAAAATCACTTCAAATACTGAAAAGTTGTTCACCACTAGCAGTACGAATACAATAAACCACCAAACCTTTCTATCAAAAAAAGCTAGAAGAAACATTAAGCATTAAAAATATCATTCTCGAAATCACCAGAAATTGAACCTACAATATCAAGGTCATCTGAATCTTACATTCTAGTACTTGACAATGGCAGCAATATTTTCTTATTCTGCTAGCACAAACTATGTGCTTGCTTTTGTGATGCATCTGGTGATTGTCGTTCGTTTACCAAAAATTGAGCTAGAGATTTTAACTGCTGGACAAATGGTATTCACAAAACCTCCAATATGGGAAAAAATGTCTTTTGACACTTACAGAAAAGCCCAACTATGAAGCATAATCTTTTGACTAACTAGTTCAAGTGTGATTCCTTAGCAAAGACTTTCAAGACACCAAATTTTAGAGTACCAAGGGGCTCACCTGACTTACTAACTGCTGTATGGTTCTTTTGTTAAGAATCCGATTACCAGATTCATCACTTTCAGTATTCATTGTCCTACTCTGAGTCACTGGATGTAGAGTGTTATGTTGAGCTGTTGCAAGAGAAGCTGGCTTCTGGTTCACAACACCTTGAACCCTAGTAACCTGTTGCTGATGGGGTACAGATGGTGGAATCCTCGATGGAGGAAAATGTTGCCCATAATGCTCTGGTGGTTGATGGGTTGGAACTGGTTGAGTCGGCTGTGTATGCTGTTGCTGGGAAGTTGTTGACATGGCTTGATGTTGCTGTGGAATGTGTGCCCGTTGTTGCAAAGATGGTGAGTTCGTTTGTGGCCTATAGGATGGGGATGGCAATGGAGGCTTCCCTTGAGTTCCAGATGACAACCATGGCTGAGTAGCTGACTGCATGCTTTGTGATGTACTTGGCAATGGTGAATTAGGAGAACCAGCTGACGAGGATCTCAAAAAGCTGTGCCCTTGGAAACTCTGTAGCAAGAATTTCAGGCTTTTTTTTAAAAAGCAACCTTTAGCACCCGAGAAAATCTAATCCTCAAATCGTAAATTTATGCACACCACAGAAAATAACTGAAGAATTGTAAATTTAGAAGACCCAAAAAACAAATAATGTTAATTTCTATCCATTCTATAGCTAAAGAACACCTATATGTACTTTAAGAACGAGAAGAATAACTTGTTAGAAACTTAAAGAGGTACTAACTTGAGTGGTAGGCGACTGGTTAGTTGGAGTAGAAACAGATGCTCTAATCGACGACTGAGCAGGTCTCTGCTGATGATGTGAAGGAAGCCCACCCGGCCTCATTTGCGAACTCGAAGTCATTGTTCCCATCATCCCAATTCCCTGCATTCCTGGCCTCACCTACACACCTCAAAATCAAAGAAACGATTAAAAAAAAGACCACCAAACGAAAAACATCACCAATTAACTCCAAAATGGTCCTTGACAATGTTAAAGTTCAAGTTTTCGTGATTAATACAAGGAAAGAACAAAACCCACCTGTGGTTTGTTAGTGCTAGCTCCAGACTCATTCAAACTGACTCCACCGCGATTCAATCCACCAAACTGCTGCCCAAACGTAGAAGAAAACGGCACCGGAGATGGGCCAGCATGCGAAGCGGGAACACCAACGGAGATATTAGCCCTCTGTGGCGGAGCAGAAGCCGGCGAAGAAATCGACGAAGAGATAGTAGAAGAGGAAGGGAGAACAGAGAAGTGCGAGTAATTGGCATGGGGATGCTGATGCTGCCACGGCCTGTGCACAATGGGGGTCTTGGTGGTGGTCGTGACCGGTGGCGGCCTAGCGGCGGTGGCGGGTACAGTGGCTGTCGGTTGGGGCTGGGTCATTAGGGTTGGGGGCTTTTGGAGGGGGCTAGGGTTAGGGTTTGTCACCGGTGAGGAGGTTGATGGAGCCGTTGTGGAGGGCGGTTGGAGAGGTGAGGGCTGTTGTTGTTGTTGTTGTTGTGGAGATTGCGCCGACGATGGCTCATTGGGAACGCTGGCAACGGTAGCTGTGGTCGTGGCGGTGGGGGTGGGGGTGGGGGTGACGGCGGCGGCGGCTGCGGTGGCGGCGGTACTGGAATTAGTCGGGTTCTGTTGGTCCATCGGAGAAAGGCTGTGGTGTTTGTGTAATTTGGGTTTGGGATACTTATAATAAGAGGCCGAAATTAATTGGGCTTTTATCTATTGGACAAAGGATAGATAATGTGGGCCCATAATACTCTAATTCTATGCTAATCGTGTTTGGTGTCATTGTAAACAATTAATTCTATGCTAATTGTAATATTTGGAAATGTTTTAGTAACGCATTTTTCACCGACTAGTATCCTAGTGTTAGACCCCTAAGTTTCGGAGCACTTCTCAGCTACCTTTGCGGAAGGCCTTAAGTAGAAGGTTAGCTAAATTCACGCATGAGGGAGGCATGCGAAAACACTAAGGTAAACGTGGGCGAGTGGGATCGGACTTGGTACGAATTTTGGTAAAGTCTCGGACCTTGTGAAGATTAACTCGACCCAGGGTAGGACTTGACGGACAAAGGACTTAGCCACGCTCGGATAAATGGACCACGACTAACGGACTTGTTGTGGGAAGCATTGGATCAGGCCAATGTGTTACGTGGGCTTCGACGAGATCACACTGCATCATCAGCGGATAGAGATCGTGGGGAGATCTTGGATGATGTGGTGGTGACTGGAAGTTAGAGTTATAGTGGAACTAAACATCTGAAGACAGTGGCGTTCTTCGAGGACACGGATACTAGTTTCCTAGTTGAATGTAAACTCTATTTTGTTGCTATCTTATCTTATCTTATCAGTTAGAGTCCTATTTAGACGGAGGTATTGTCTAATTGGTACACATGATATAATCTGATAAGGATAGACGTGATCTTAGCACGATCATAGGTAATTCAGATATAGTGGGATTCTGAATGTAACTTGGAAGGCAAGTTAGGAAGTCTATATATAGCTCATTCGAGCTCTGCTCTTCTCACTTGATCAGAGAGAGCACTTTTTGTATTCTTTTGAGGGAATGTATATAAAGTTAGTTTTTGACCGTATCTCTGTGTTTTTCTTTGTTGCCTTTTTCTTATTGTTTTCTTAGCATTGTTTCTTTGAGTGTCGAGGTAAACACTTCCAGGGTTTGTTGAGGGCTGAGTTTTGCTTAAGCGGTTCTAAGTGAGACTGCCGTGCAAAGGGTGTTGGCGATAGACTTCAATGTAAGTTCGAGTCACCAAAGGTGACTTTTATGTCACCTAGTATTATAAAAGATATTTAAAAAGACAAATACACGTGGAGCATAAGATAATATATAGAGTTTACAAAACTTTACGATAAATCTAGATAATGTCTATTTAAATTGTAAGATAAGTCTACATAATGTCTATCTTGTAGGATAAGTATTTAGATATATGTAACAAACCAAAAAAGGAAAACTATAGTCCATATTTATTATAACCATTAGACCTAAATGAAGGAGCTCTTTCGTTAGGAAAGAATTCGACAGAAACATTATTGACATTAGTACAAACTATAACAGATAATAAATTATGATAAGAAGAAGGAACAAATAAAACATTATGAAGTTTAAAAGAATTATTCGAAAATTGACAAAAAGATGAACCAACATGAGAGATAGGAAGGAATTTACCATTGTCAATTTTGATAGGTTCAAGACCATGATACTCATTATGAATGGTAAGATTTTCTAAATAAGGAGTAAGATTATGAGTTGCCCTAGTGTCCAAGATCCAAGATTAAGGTTGCATAGTTGATGTTGTCCGATTAGAAGTCAGTTTGACTTGGTTTAAGTTTTGTTGTCATGGGTTGGTAGCTGTACGATTTAGTAAGGGACATTACCTAGAGATATGACCAAACTCGTTACAATTATGACATTGAATATTATCCATTGAATTGTTAGTTATGTAAGAATTGTGAGAAAGCTCATGTGGAGATCAAAAATTCCACTAGAAAAGGTACCAATATTAGAACATCCTCCACCATGCATCATCACTTGATTTCTTCTTCTACCACGGGATGAATACCTCTGACAGTTGAATTCATATAGTGAGCTATAGGTTGTATAAGTGACTTCGTATCTATTTCAGCAGGAAGATTCTCCTCTCTACTAAGCAATAATCCATATAAATCATTAAAAGAAATAGCATCTAAACGATTTTAAAGAGATCGAACAAAGATTACACTAGACTCAAGCCATTAATAACAACTTGAACCAAATAATTCTTTATGACAGGATTGTTAAGCGATACTAATTGATCAAATATTCCTTTTGCTCGTTGAGTATACTGAGCAATAGATTCACTATGTTACTTTATTAGCTTAAATATTTTTGCTTTGATGGTTTGTATCTATGCCTTAGAACCCGAAACATAAGTATTGACTAATTTTTGTCATGCTGCATAGAAGCTGGAAACACTAACTTGAAGAATAAAGCTCTCGCTGATAAAGCCGATAATCCAACTAAGAACAAATTAATCTTGTTTATACCAATCAAGATAAGCTAGATTTGATTGATCATAATTTGTTAAGGTGTTGCCATGTAGGTGCCATCAACATATTTTGCTAAATCATAACTATGTAAAAGAGGTAGAAGTTGTCCTTCTAAATGAGATAATTGTTTGGAAGAGGAGTTCTCTTGGTAGACATTGTAACTTCTTATAACACTATAACAGAAACCACATTTAACTACGCAAAAAATCATTGCTAAAAGTCCAAAAATCATTGTTAAAAGTTATTATCGATGATTTATATTCATCGTAAAAAACGTCGCCAAATCCTTGTAGCTAAAAATTATAGGTGACATTTTTCGCTAATGGTCACTAATAGTTATTTCCTACGCTTTATTTTCGTAGAAAAAAACTATTAGTAATGTTTCAAGAAATCTTCACCAGTACCTTTTGACTACTCTCAGTTTTCGTAGCGAAAAATTATTAGCTACGTTTTTGAAAATGTAACCAAAAGTTTTTGGCTATGTTTCCAAAAACCTAGCTAAATGTTTTTAGCTACATGTTGTTAAATGTAGTCAAATTTTTAATATACATTTTAACGAAATGTTATACATGTTAATTATAATTATTT
>JANIHZ010000005.1:63994275-64008729 GCA_027478365.1 Erythroxylum rufum | reverse complement strand
AATTGGGAGGACCATCGATGATGGTTTCTCATTGAGTTCGCAAACTCATCCAAAATTGCAATCTATTTTTCAGGATTAAGCGTAGACAGATAGCTCCGTCAGGACTATAGAGCCGTGTACTGTGGATTGGCAAGAGAAGCGATGGCTCAAAGGTCGGTCAGCTGGGCTTTCTTTTGGAGACTGATAGTTAGACATGTTTTATGTTTTATTGTATAATCCGTAGTGTACAGTGGTTTTGAAAAATGTACAGACTGCAAATACTGATAGTTTGTAAATTACTGAGTTTGGAGTAAATGCAATGAAATATAGTTCTGCTTTTAAAAAGTTGTCAATTTCTTATTACTGTTTTATTCTTGCGATGCCATGGGGAGTTTAGTCTTGGTTATCTGTAGTGGTCTCTTATCGTAGGGTATGTACCAGAATGACCTACGGGCGTCCCGGTGGGTACTCTATGGTAAGGGGGCGCTACAAATAGTCTTCCTATTAGGACAATCAAATGCATAATGACAATGCACTTGACATTTAAAGCACTTAATATCCCTATGTTTAAAAGGTTTAAAAGATTGATTAATAGTACCTTTTTGAAATGAAGTACTATTCTCCTTGCCTTCGTTTGGTTCATTGTCTTGCTCCTTGGAATCCGAATAGTGCTTCCTCCTCTTATCTTCATTGTTTCCCCATTTTGGATTCCCTTTGCTACTGGAATTTGAGAAAGGCTTAGTTGCCCTTCTTTTTCTTTGTTGTCTCTCCAACTTCATGGCGATATTCACTAAGTCCTCTATCTCTACATAATGTTGCAACTCAACCACACCAGCAATTTCCCTATTCAATCCGCCTATGAACCGAGCCATTGTCACCTCTTCCTCCTCTTCTATCTTAGCTTTAATCAATAGTATTTCCATCTCCTTGTGATAATCCTACTGATCTAGTTCCTTATGTGAGTCTATGTAATTGTTGGTGCCACTCTCTATAGTAATAAAGTGGCACAAACCTCTTTTTCATCACTCTTTTCATCTCTTCCCAAGTGGATATAGGTGGTTCCCTATTCCTCCTCCTATTCTTTACAAATTTATCCTACCAAACTAATACATAATTAGAGAATTCCACTGCTGCCAATCTCACTTTCTTATCTTCAGAATAGTTATGACAAGAAAAAATCATGTCCACCTTTCTTTACACTTCAACATCATTCCTTCCTTTAAAGGATGAAATTTTCATCTCGATGGCATTAATGTTGCTATCTTTTCTCTCCATTCGCTCTTCTCTACCACCTACAGATTGCACTTAATCTTCATACTTGTCATACATTCTTTCCAATTCTTCCTCCCGATTCCTATGGCTACCAATTGATCTACTACAGTTTTGGATTTTACTGATTTCATTAATTCTCTCATCCGTCCCATCCATCCTAATAGATAACTTCGTGAACTCATTCAAGAATGCCTTATACATCACTTTCAAATCAGGTACGTTGTCATCATCCTTATGTAATGTTTCCTTTCCATCCCCTTTTCTGGCCATTCTTACGATAAAAGCTGCAAGAAAAATGGTTGGCAATAAAAGATAACCTCACAAGTACTCCCTTACATGTTTCACTCAAAAGATGACACTCCACTCGTGTTTCACTCAAAATTGACTTTCTTCCCCTATTTTAAGCTTACATACTCAAGCCTTTTTTCACTCAAAATTGTTTTCCTCAATTGCACTTCAGAATTCAATTTCCAATCAAGGTAATGCACAGACAACAAATTAAGATTTAGGAATACAATGAAAATAACTAAGAAAGATGATGGGCACAAAACTAGAGGCAAGTATACCGAAGTCAATGAAGGCAAAATGGGCCCACAAAAGGAAAGATATATGATGCGTAAAAAACTATAGAATTTAAATTAACAAGAATCAATTTGTTAACTATGTTGCAAATGGAGACAAATAATAATAATAATAATAAGAGATAAAAATAGAAACTTAGAATGAAGGAAAGACACTAAAAAAACAGGAAGCCAACAAAAGAAAATCCTATAATCATGACAACCCTAAAAGATAGAATTCGTTTTTTTCAACAGATTTTTAATCAGTAGCAACTATTTCGTCACTTTATCACTATAATTTTCATTTTTTTCTTTTTTCTTTTTTCACTTATTTTTACCCAATAACAAGATGATCCCTAATTTTGAATTCTAATGAAATAACAATAACAACAGCACATAAACATAAGATAAATAAGAATTTATCCCAATCCAGGCTCTGATATCAAATGATGAGAAACTCTAAGTCTAAAGAACTCGAAACCCCTTAAACACACACTTTGGATAGAACATGAACAAAACGAAATCCCAAACCCTAATGAACCACCAATCAATTATATGAAAGGAAACACATATAATAAGGTTGATTTGAAAACAAGAATAGAAATTCTCCACAAGTGTTTAACTTGATAAGAATTATATTCTTGATGCAATAGAAGAAGACATGAAATCCACCCTTATAGAATTTGTTATTCATCCAATCTAACCCTAGTCAATGTTTATTATGATGTATTTATATCCTTTGAAAAGAAAGAAACCCTAACTATGAAAAAGACCTATAAACATGGGTCTCCCACCAAAATAACTAAAGCCTAAAACACAAGTAGTGGGTTGTCCAAAACTATGCTTCTAACTTAAAATAATTAATTAAACAAGAATGAAAGTCTTCTTGGACTTCCACCCAACTTGATTAATTATAATGTCATTAGCCCTCATTATCTCTTGAGATTCCATGCCATCTACAATTTGGCCCATGTAAGATTGAAGTATTTCTTTGAACTTCTTAGCTCATGATCTTGTTATTGGTCCCTCCGACATTATTAGCTTATATTTGGCTCCATTTTGTTTACAAAGTCCCATGATCGTGCTCACATCACATATGTTCCTGTCTAGATTAATATCCATATTATTCTACTGAAATATTAGTCAACATTAGGATTAAGTTATTTATCAAGATTTATAGGCAAACCAATATGTATGGGCGAAGACAAATATCTATAAAGAAAATTAGGTATATAAAGATACGTGTAGAAAAAAATTAATCGTAAATTGCTTGATAAAATTCTTATTATGAGATTGAGTGAAGATAATATGATGAATGAAGATCATATGGCTATATCATACTATCATACTAATGGAAGCCTTCTTTAAGGCACCAAGGAAAAAATGGAAGCTTGCTAAAAAGAGTTTTAAAAGACGAGACTATTATGAATTGATCGGTATAGAGGATGGCTAGTTAACTTTAATTCTAATCATATGTATATAAATTTCCCTCTTCATCCTGAGAGTAAAGTAAATGAATCTATTAACAATTAAACCAACAAGAAAAATAAAGGAATCCCAACAAGTTCATAAGTGGTCACTTTAATACATGAACATAATAATCACTCAAAAGCTACTTAGGTGATCTCTATACAAACTTATAACATCGAGAAAACAATACATAATGGATAAAGTTCTAAGTGCTTGATTAGCACTATTCCTAAGATCAGTAATTCAAATCAAACCACTATTTTTGACCAAAAAGAGGCTAACACTCCTAATTTGGTGAATAAGGGCATCATTGACCTATTGAACTTAAGAGAAGAATTTTAAATAGCAAATAGGAAATGATCTGGGAGTGATAACTGTGAATTGCATCATATTTAGGGCTTAGTTTGATATGGATTTAATTTTTAATTCAATCGTTTAGTATGTGTTTAGGTTAGAATTGTGTTAATTAGTTAATTATTTGTGTTTAAGTGTTTTTGTGGGTTAGTACAAGTCTTTGAACTTAATTATTATGTTTTTGAGGTACCTTGATGTGTTTCTTAGTTTTTTAGGGTCAACCTCGAAGAACGGAGAAATTTCGGAGACACTTGGGCCAAAACAACAGCCCACGTTCATAGCAAAATAGGGCACGATCGTGATAAAAGCATTAAAGTTAGCCCAAGATCGTGATAAATAGGACACGACCCACGATCATGGACAGAAGCCTCGGATGTGACCTATGAAAGTGGCCTACATAGGGCAGACGTGCAGACACTCAAAAACATTAAGTTTCGAGGGAGTTTTTGGACCTTTTGGACCCCAAAAAAATCCTAGGCTGGCCAGAACATAAAAGGGGTATAAAGATTAATACAAAGAAGATGAAGGAGCTTTTCCATCAACTACTTTTGGAGAGAAACCATAGAGAGAATTGTTGAGAGATTGAGAAAGAGAAGAAGGAAGAGAGAAGTGGAGAAGAAGCCAACTTTGACATACTTCCCTGATAAGGAGTTTCCGTTGTCATTGCCTCCCATTTCCATCCATCATTGTATTTCCTATCATTTTCCATTTTTATATTTGTATAGAAATGAGAATAGCAGTTTGATAATAGGATTTGTGAATGTTGAGAAGTTCTAAACTCACTTTCGGGTTTTTTTATCTTAATTTAATCTGATTGTTTTTACGTTTATTGGATTTATTGTGATTGATTTCTGTGATTGCATAATTCGGTAATAAATTGAGAGGGTGAACCAAATGAAATATTATTAAATTGGGCTAACAAGAGTTAGATGATTTAATAAGAACGAGAAAATAATCATATCGGTAATTGTGTGAAGAGAGATTTCGCATAGGTTCCCGATAGTTTATTGGACAACTTCAGATCTAATTAGGGTTTTGGATAGGTTGTTAATTGAGAAATTACAATTTTCCATAATCTGATTAGGGTTTATAATTTAGGGTTAATTGTTATAACTTGAGAGAAAAAAACCAATAGCATTGTCTAGAACCAATAATTCGGTAAGTCATAATCGATTAGGTTAGCGTTAAAGATAGGTAAATTCTCATTTCTCCCAATTGATAGTTTTCTTAGGTTAATTCTTGAGTGTGTTGCAATAGCTAAATTGTTAATATTTTCGTAATTGATTTTTGGATTGAATTGCATGATTGAATTGAATTCTTGTTTTAATTTGGCTATCTTTCAAATTTCTGCGAATTGTGTTGGCTTTAGATTTTAGGACTAGATTATCCCTTCTCGTGGGATCGAAACCTTAGGTACTACACGAACAACCCATATGCTTGTGGATTATCGAGGTTAATTATTTAAAACTTATAGACATCGAGAAACCACAATTGAGTTTTTGGTGCCATTGTTGGGGAGGCAATTAGTTTAGCATAGTTTAAGGCATTTAGTTAGTTTTTCATTTTTTGTTTTTTCATTCTTTCTTTCCATTTTTGAAATCATGCTCTTACATGAACACAAGAGTCACGAGAAGTTCGAGTTATGCAGCTGAAACTGTAGATTTAGACATCACTCGACTAGAACAATCCATTAGGAAAGCTCGGCGTGAAGAAGAAAAAGAAATAGCCAAAGCAACAATGGCCGAGGAATTTCAGCAAGATTTGGACCACAGAGCAAACCAAGGACGTCAATAATGGACCCTTATGGGCTTCGTGAGACCAAGGTTGAATGTGTCTAACCAAGGAGTAGCTAGGCCACCTGTACAAGCAGCATCATTTAAAATCAAACCAGCCCTCCTAAACATGCTTCAATAGAACGTGCAGTTTTATGGACTAACGAATGAGGATCCTAACCATATATAGTGAATTTCCTTGAAATCTATGATACCTTTTGGTACCATCAGATGTCAGAAGATGCGGTCAGAATTAGGCTTTTCCCTTTTACCCTTTGAGATAGAGCAAAGGCTTGGTATCATTCCCTCAACCCAACCAATGTCACGACTTGGGATCAACAAGTTTGTGCCTTTTAGATAAGTATTTTCCCTTGACCAAGACTATGAAGATCATCAAAAAGATTACCAACTTCCAGCAGCATGACAGGGAATCCATCTACGAAGCATGGGAATGATATAAGAATTTGCAATGGAAATGCCCACACCATAAATTACCTAAGGAATTCTTGTCGCAAACATTTTATAACGGAGTAACCCCATATACAAGAGGCACGATTGATGCAACTTCAGTAGGGTCACTGATGAGGATGACAGTAGATGAAGCAGAAGAGATGATAGAGGAGATGGCAAGTAATAGCTGCCTATGGACAAACGAGCAGAGTAGACAAACTATTACCTTTAAAGAACAAAAAGGAATTGTAGCTATCAATCAAATGAAGAAAATGCAAGAAAAAATTGATAACTTAATTCAACAGCTCAACAACATAAAGGCTTCATCCTTAGCTTTGGTAAAAGTCGTGCAACTTAAGTGTGAACTCTGTGGACAAATGGATTATGATACGGTGGACTGTTTCCTGATCAAGGAAAGTGATCCAGAGCAAGTGAATATTATAGGAGCTCAATATGGACGAGGAGGGGGAAACAATACTTTATCAAGTTTGATAGATAAGATGCATAGGAGAGTCCCTTTCGGGTTTAATGATTACCTAACTAAATTGGAGGATTTTGAGGGAGTAGTGGGTAAACGAATAGCTTTATCTTATATATATTTGAAACCTACAAATGTTTGAAAAAATATAAAAGGTGAAAGAGGAGTTAAAGATGACAAGCCATAAGCAATGCAATAATACAAACCTAGCAATTATGGAAGCTAGAACTGTCCTTAACTAAAAGCAAAATGCTCTATCAATCTCTAATAAATCCTTTTAATAAAACTCAAGAAAGGGAAGCCTTAACAAAATATATACAAAATGGATTTAAAAGGGAGATACAAATTCTAAATTACTTTTACAAAGCATTTCTCTTAAGGAGAACCACCAATAAGATCACATTGTTAACAAGGGATGATGGTTAATTATTTATAAAGCATCAAGAGATGAACCAAGTGGCTCATAATTATTTCTTGGGCACTTTAGACCTATATACCAATAATTGTTCATTTATATAGGTACTTAACTTTTCATTTTTAGAAAAAAAACATAGATGAGGCAAATAAATTACTTATAAAGCCATTCAACTCCTTAGATATTTATAAAGCTTTCTACAATCTTAATTTAGATAAGACCTTAAGTCCTCATAGATTAAGTGTATATTTTTTAGGATTCATGGAGACAAATTGAAACCAATGTTTTGACTTCATTCTGGAATTCTTTAAAAGTAGCAAAATGCTAATGGAACTCAATAAGACTCACATTATTCTCACTCCAAAGACTCATAATCCAAGCTCCATAAAGGAATTTAGGCTAATCTCATGTTGCAATACTATATACAAGATTATTTATAAAGTTTTTTTCTTATAGAAAGAAATCACTACTGAGCTTAATTATCAATCCATCACAAAGAGCTTTTTTCCAAAGGAGATACATTAATGATAACATGCTTTTTGCTAAAGAATTGTTCAAAAACTGCCATAGGAGAACCTCAATCAATATTGGTGTTATGAAAATTAAATTCCATAAAGCCATTGACTCTATAAATTGGAAATTTATCCTGCATTCTTTGAAAGCTTTCGGTTTCTTTAGAAAATTTATAAGATGGTTAGAGCAATGTATCATCACTACTTTTTAAGATGGATTGAGCAATATATCACCACTACTTCCTTTTGTAATATAAGTAATGTGAGCCTATATAATTGATAAGAGGAGCTAAATGTTTAAAACAAGATGATCCACTTTTCCCATATTTGCAGACTTTATGCATAGAGGTTTTGATAAGATTGATTGAGCATGTTATAAAACTAAAGGATAAGTTTACATATCATAATAAATGCAAGAAGTTAGGGATCTTTAACATGTCATTGCATATTAACTTTTATTATTCAATGGCGTGGACTCAAACTCAGTTGAATCTTTTATGAACTCACTACTCATTTTTAATGACTTATCAAGTCTCTCCATTAATAGAGAAAAAAGTAGTATATTTGCCTCAATAAGTGTTAATTACTCAACAAGCTAGTTCTCTAACATCATTATCCTACAACTAAAGGGCCCTTTACTCATTTAATAATTCCAATCATAATGAAGAGACCAACTTTTAGACATTGTTAGCCTTTTTGATATAATAAAAAGAAGGATTGCCTAGTGTAGCAATAAAACTCTACCTTTTACATGCAACGCCAATCCCATCATTCCTATCATCAGTAATATGTATGTTATTAGTTCTCACACTTGATTCTTCTTACTTGATCAAGGCAATAGAAAGAATAATGAGGAAATTTTTTTGTTCTAATGAAGCCTCAAAGAAAACTACAACTAAAATTAATGGTCTGAGGTTTGTTTACTAAAGAATGATGGATGGCTTAGCATTATTCTTATCAAGACTATTAATAAGGTTTTAATAGCCAAAAGAATATGAATGCTTCACATTGATAAAGAATCATTATAAGTGTAATAAATTCACTCTCATTATCCAAAGGAAAGTGCTTATAGAAAATCAACCTGGGATTGGCTCCTATTAGACCATATTGCAAATTATAAAGTTAAGGGATTATCTATACAAAGAGGATAAATATAGAGTAATAATAGAAATTTTGCTTGGTTATGGTATCATAATTAGAGTGAATGGGGGCCTATTTGCAAGATAAGTGATTAAAATAATTTAAGGCATATTTTACTTGACAATTTTAAGGTCAGACAAATAGTTTAAGGGATTAATTGATCCTGCAACATATGAGGCTTCTATGTAATTCTTAATAAAGACCCTAACTATAATTCTAATCCAATCCTAGAAGACTAGTATCTCAAACATAATTAAGGTAAATTCATAAATAAAACTTATCAGATGATGTTTGTACCCCTTACATCTAATGTCTCTTAGTTCATGTTGATCTGGTTAAAGTAAAATATTCCTAAGGTCTCCTTTATATTGTGACTATTTACAGGTACAAAGTAAGAACAATGAATAAGATGAAGGGTTCCAATGATATTGAATTGACCAATAAATTATGCAATAGTTTGTCTTATAGGAGGTGGAAACGATCCATACTTAAAGTGACTTCTAATGTTTCATCAATTGTTTTCATATTTGGCTCCTCCTCTTGCTCTTCCTCAATAACCTTTTTCCACTCTTCTACTTTGTCTTCTTGGACAAAGGTCTCCTCTTCTTCAACCTCTATTTTCTCTGTCATTTGTTATTCTTTCTCTTCTTGAATTGCAACTTCATTATGACTTTAGTCTTTATCTCCTCTTCACTCTGAGGCATTAACAACCTCAAATAATATGCTGCATCCAGCTCAATATCTTGGGGAAAAGAAAATCTTGCTTTGAGTTTATTAATATATCCATAAGACATTCTTCTTACTGTTGGTGTTGTAAAGATTCAACTAAAGCATAATTGTTTCATGCATTAACATAAGAGTTGCTCTACTTTGAATTAAGTATTCTCATATGGTGTATGCTGAGGTCAATTTCACAAGCAATATGGATGCTCCTACATATAGTTTGATGCCCGAAATTCATGATTGTAATGGTTACCCCCATAAATGTAATCAATTAATCATTTATGAGCCACTCCAATAGGCTTCTTCAAACATTAGAAGCAACAGGGAATCAATGAGGTTATGACGAATGAGGGACGTATGTTCCTATTTTGTTTTGAATCCTCCAGTTAATCTCAACAAGTGCTAGAATTGAGTCCATAGCATTTCAGCAACCAACTCTTATTTGTTTAAAATTGGAAACTATGATTACAACTCCACCAAATGAAGGTGAAACAAGTTCCTCTCTTAATCAATTTACATTTCTTACTAGTAAAGTATTACATTATGTTGAACCATATAGTGAGTTACATAGGAAACTCCTATCTATAGACAAAATAATTGTTAGATGCCTAAACAGGTAGTAGTACAAAAGAAAACTAGTTCCATTCTTGATGTAGAAGAAACGAGCCAACTTCAAGATAATATGTTGGATCCAAATACTTAGCTGAATAAAAAGGAAGGTATTCTTGAAGCAAATGACAAACTAGTAAAAGGAAATATGCATGCAAAATCACTACAGGGCATCAAAGAAGAAACATCACTAGTATTAGTAAAGAGAATTAAGTGTCAAGAGCAAAAGAGGAATTCCAACATACTAATAGAAGGAAGTCAAATAGGAAGAGGTAGGCAAGCAAAAATCCTCCATTTGAATGACTATCCTGATATGGAATTTTAGAGGATTAAATTTCTCTAAAAAATAGATGGCTGTATAAGATTATTTAGGGAAACTAAGGTCATTTTTGGTAAAAATTTTAAGGAATAAGTTGAAGAATGATAAGTGTGAGAAGTTATGTTTTTTCCAGAATCATTAATAGATGTTTGCAAACCATCAAAAGCATCACAATGGTAGAATATTGGTTGCTTTTGATCTAGATAAAATTGAGGTTGAACAATCAATAAAAAAGGACCAACTCATTCATCTTGAAATCATATTGAAAATGAAGAAGATCATATTTGAAATCATTTGCATTTATGCATACAATCTTGCTTTCTAATGAACATAACTATAGAGTGAGCTTAGGGAGCTAAGTGATGATATCGACTCTCCATAGATTCTAACTAGAGAATTTAATAACATACTACATCAATTTGAGGTCAAGGGGAATTCTATTTTAAAAAACTATTTAGATGACTTTAAAGATTTTGTGAGTATAATACAGGTGATAGATTTCAAACAAGAGGGGCATTTTTATACATAAAGAAACAAGAAAAAGGGTTGGTTACCAAGGAAAAAATTAATAGAGCTATGATTATCTCTTAATAGCTCTCCTCTTTCCTAAAGAGCAAGGCCTTCTTTGGAAACCTTAGGTTTTTATATTACTCACCAATATTGATACAAAACCTCCTTATCTCAAGAAAAATTAAATATCATTTCAAATTTAAACAGTATTTTCGTGGGAGTGGAGGGCTTTGAGGATGCCATAATCAAAGGTCTCAATCATAAAATCAAAGGACAAAAAAATGTACATTTGTCTAAGAATGCTTCCCCCAATCAATGAGGTACTCAAGATACTAAACCAAAAGAAATTATGAAATACTAATACAATAGTAAAAGAGGTAGACTATAAAGATGAGCTTAATCCTCATTATACAATTCTTCATCTAATGCAGAATTAAAAGATGAGGAAAGAGCATCTCTCTACTAATACACTCAAGTAGTTTCTTATAAGCATTCACTTTAGAAGTAAAGGGAAAGGGTGCATTGGTTAGGGGACATGGATAGAAATGTTTCTTATCTCTATAAGAGTGTTACAGGAAGGAGAAACTTTAATAGGATTGTCTCTCTTGTAAATAACCAGAGAGTCCAAGTTAACTTTCAACAAAAATGTTACATAAATCATTCACTTTTTTCTCAAACATCATTGGCACACCAACTAACAATCATTATTTTATTCAGATGCTAGAGTTTATCATTAATAAACAAATCACTCCTCAAGATGGTAATTCTCTCGTTAGACCCTTCATTAAAAGAGATGTAGAGAAGGTAGCTTCTCAATCCATCCCATCAGGCCCCTGGACCTGATAGGTTAAATGGTTTCTTCTTCCACAAAATGTTGAGGAACACTAGAACCATAGTGGTTAAAGCTATGTTAGAGTTCCTGAATAGAGGTAAATTATTAAAGAAAGTAAATAAAATATTAATTTATCTCTTCAATAAGATTTCCTCAATTGGTCCTCTAAAATATTACAAACCATTCTAATGTTGTAACACATTACATAAGACCATATTCAAGTTGATCATAAGTAAACTAAATGAGATTCTTCCTAAATACATCAATGCTTCTCAAGGAGTTTTAATTGTAGCTCGATAGATTATAGATAACATCATGCTCTATAAGGGATATAATAGGAGACATTTAAGCAAGTATTGTGCTATTAAAATAGACTTCTAAAAGGATTTTATTTCTTTGGATTGGCTTTTTATCTTATAAAGTCATTTTCATTCACTCATTAAATCGTAGAATGGTTTAACAATATAGAACTTCCATTTCATATAGTGTGTTGATCAATGGGAAGCCCTCTAATAGCCTATTACCCTCATATCTCTTCACCTTAGTAATGGAATTTCTAACAAGATTGATTATGATATCCATTAATTAAGAACAACTTTTTAAATATAATTCAAACTGTAAAAAGTTAAGGATCAATAGCTTATGCTTTGTAGATGACTTAGATTCTCTTTTTAAAAGTCGATAGCATTTTAATAAGTACCTTAATAAAAGCTATGAGTCCTTTCAAGGAGCTATCTAATCTTTCTATTAATAAGAGAAGAGTTAGATGTTTCTCTCATCAAATGCCTTGTATTTAGCCCCTTAGTTCTCCTCTTTAAATGGTTTAAGGTAGTGTAGACCCCCCCCCCCTTTTACATATTTAGAGATCCCCATCAGCTCAAGGAACCTTTCTTTTAATGATTACCTTCCTCTATTGGAGAAAATACATAAGAGAATCTCCCATTGGTGCAATAAGAGCCTAATGCTAGTAAGGAGGCTACAACTCATCAATTCAATCCTAAACAACTTACATATTCATTAGTCCTCATACCTGATATTCCTTTTAATATTAGTAAATCAATTGAAAGAATGATGAGAAGGTTTCTTTACTTTAGAGACTTCAATAAGAGAGCAATGGCCAAGGTCAGATGGAGTGATTTATTCCACACAACGCATAAAGAGGGATTTAAGATAATGTTAATCTTGATTATCAATAAAATGTTGATAATTAAGAGTGGAAGATCCTAACAGATAAATATGCTTTATAGGTTAAATAGATCCGTGTATTTTATCTAGAAAATGAAAATTTTTGGACAATGCAATCAAGGTATAACTCCTCTTAATCCATGTCTCAAATTATAAAGTTTGGTGTTATAGTCAAGCCTTATATCAAGGCTAAGATAAGGGATGGTGTGAAAACAAGTTTATAATATAATGATTGGACTGGATTATAACCTTTGAGAGAAGCTATTGAAACTCTCTTTACATAGTAATACCCGAGTTAGTGACTGTTAAGGAAGTGATAGGAAGTAAAACTAGTGTCTTAGAAGCTCTTTCCAAAACCTCTGTTACTAATCAACTCTTATGAACTACTCTCAATCATAATAGACAAGATACCATATAATCGAATAGGAATCTTAATGGCTACTTCGCTAATTCTTAATGGAAAGATATGTTAATAAACAAGATACCATATAGTGGAATAGGAATCTTAATGGTTACTTCACTAATTCTTCATATAGGGATATGTTAAAGTCAATAGTTCCAAGTGTAAATTGGCACAAGCTAATATGGTTCCCTCGGGCAAATCTCAGGTGATGAAACATGGAAGCAACCTATTTTAATCCAAGAATAGAAAACACACCAAATGTAATCCAACATTTGAAGAAAACCTTAAAGTGATCAAATATATTGATATAAACAATTAAAATAAGGAAAGTTAACAACTTTTGTCTTCTTACAACTATTTATAATGAAAAATAACACCCTAATATGAAGTTTTCTTGAAATAAAACTCTAAAACATGTCAAACTCTAAAGTATGAAGTTTATTCATAAAAAAAACTATGATAACTCTGAGCATGAATATTTAATCATTTTCAACATGGATTTGCATATTTTGATGACTCATAACTAGGTTTGCATTAGCTTTATGGCTAGCAATCAGAAGGAAACTATCAACTGTTGATAAAGTTAAAACATTCCTAAACATTCCATCTTTATGCATCCTTGACAACTGTGGGGAGGAAATAACATAACACCTTTTCTTCCAATGTGAATACTCCTTTTATACATGGTTTGGATTGATTCAAATAAACAACTTTCCCTCTCCCTTATAGTAATGGAATGAGCCAATAATTTGGTCTTACCAAACTCTTAAACATGGAAAAGGTGATGCTCTGGTGTATAAGATTTCATTGGGAAATGCAATTTATTCAATATAGTGTGTGAGAGGTGTTTCAAAGCAAAGTCAAACTTAAGCACAACTTGCTTCTAGAAAAATAATCTCCATAAGAAAGCAGCTAATAGCTCATGATGTTGGGCCCCGATTCGTAATAAGCATGTTTAAATTATTTTGAGGTTTTAGTTTGATAATTTGTTTATGTGGTTGGAATAAATTGAGGGATTTATTGTGTAGATTATGAATATGAAATGAAAGGATTTGGTGAAATTAGATTAAAAGAATTTATGAATTGAGAGTTTTATTTGTTTAGGCTAATAAAGATTCCATAGAGAGATTAGAGTTTTATGAGTAATTTGAATTTGAATTTAAATAGAAGAAGTGGAATTGAAAGAGTAATTAGGAAGTTGGTATATTAGGTGGGCTTTTAGCCTTTGGCACATTTTTTTTAAAATGAAGAGTAAAGGAAGTATGGGCTAAGGTCCATTGCTTTGCAAGTAAATGAAGAAGAATGGCATCAATTGGGCTTGGGTCCATGACATGTGCAAGTAAAAGAGAAAGAAGGAAATGAATGAAAGAAGTTATTGAAGTTGTCATGAATTGAGGTTGTTTGCCGGATGAAGAATATGATGTTAAGTGAAAGTGTTGTAAATTTTATGGGATTGGAGTGTTCAGAGGAT
>JANIHZ010000005.1:63911130-63921819 GCA_027478365.1 Erythroxylum rufum | reverse complement strand
ATAATATTAAAAAAATACAAAAAATAGCAAAAATAAAAAAAATAAAAAATTGATGAACCAGTGGTCTGACCGGTTCAAACTGGTTCAATTGCATACCGATTTTTTAGATTAAACTGGACCGATCAACTGACCGGTCACTGATCGAATCGGTCGAATCGGCCGGTTCGGTCCGATTTTAAGAACGCAGCATTCAAGTAATAACCGAAAACTAATAATTGTACTAATAGACTTTGTAACTGAAGAGAGAAAATCAAATTTGGTTAAGCACTTTCCATTTACGAATAAAAGGTTGAACAACTTAATTTAATTTTATATTTTAATACTCTTCCAAAAATGCGGTGCCGGTGCTACTGGAGAAAAGATAAAGAGTGGGAAGTGGGAACCCTTGGATTGGGCTTCCGTCCAATAATTGGGTTCTATGTACGATTTGAATTTAGTTTAGGCTTTTGATGTTGGTATTGGTCTGGTTCCGAGTTGCATGAGAATGAGTGAAAAATGTAACTAATGAAACGAGTAAGAATATGCAGTGATCCTTGTGTAGTAAGTGTTATGTGACGAAAAGGTAGGAAAAGACAGCGTGAGCAGCATGTCGTTTATGTGGTGGTGGATGACTTCCTTGATGTTGGGGAACCTAATCGCCAGGTAAATATACCTTCAATGCCATTAATTCTTTGAAGAGATTTCTATTTTAATGAGCCAATAAGGATGATTACAATTTACAAGTCTAACTGCCTCTAGTTGTTTACAATAAGGAATCTAAGTGTAAATAATTTTATTGAGAGGGAAGTTCCAAGATTAGATTAGGTGCACATCCAATTGACGTAGAGTTGAATGATAGGCCTCCAGAGGATGGAATGGATGGCTTTCGGTTTCTAGAGACTGTGGTCCCTAAAGCATAAATTATGAAAAGCCCTAAGCTTACGTGTAGGGGGGTTCAATGCACTTAATATCCAAACAATAATAATGTAAGTTTCTCATCATTAGCCATGCAGGAGATTGGTATTATGCGACATGATTAAATATGACCTCAGAAAGTAGAAACTTAAAGGCTAGCGATATTCATGTCATGAGGTCGTGCCCATTGGGAGGGACTGAGCTGGTGGCGTTGGCTGTGGTGGGTCATGTAAACCATAATCTCCGTCGATGAATGAAAACTTCCTTCCTTTCACGTGTGTAGCATCAATGCTGTCCAATCATATCTCACGGGTCAACTTCTTGGCTCCTCCATAGGTGATGCAATCATCCCTCCCTCTTTCTTTTGTTAACTTACGGGTAAAAAGGAATTTCCAAGTCATTTACCCAGTTCTGCATAATTGTATTTGTAGATGATGATGAAGATAGAGATGCAATATCTCTTCACCACTGCCATACACATTTATGAGCAAAAACAGCGCCTAACCTCCCTCTAAATCATTAACCCAATTTTTTAAAAAAATCTTTTTTGTTAATCAATTTTCATTTATTGGGGGGTTTGCCATCATTGGCTGTTTCAGAACAAGAGTTATAACCTTGCCTCCTCTCACACTTCACCAATTTACTTCCTCTTTGTACTTTTGTACAGAAACCTTTTGCTTTGCACCCCGCCCTAAATGCTTGTGTTGACCGTATCCCAGTTTGAATAGCAGATAGATTGAAACATTACACGTACTTAAACTTATCCTATAACTCTGTCGATTGTTAAGGATCTAATTTACTTCACACATGTCATATATACTAGTTATAGTTAAACTCTTCCCCCACCTAGAACCAGAACCCCTTTTTTCATATAGTTTCAACTACAATTTTAACTAGAACAAGTGATCAGCAAGTATTATAAATCTTACCAGCATATGAAAGTCTGGTTTGAAAATGATGAGAGTACATTCACAAACTTTTCAACCTCAAAATGAAAGACATTCAATTATGTATGGCGGATTCTGGGAAGATTCTACCGTCCCATTACGGCCATAGGTCTGACACTTCAGAAGAGTTCACTCATTCCACTATCAGAAACAACTTTAGAGTTCAGCAGAAAACTTATTGAAATCTCTTCACTTTCAAAGCCCCACTCAAAGAGACGTAACAAGGTCATGGAAATATTTAACTTGTGGAACATTCCTTTGAAAGTTAACATAGCAATGAGGCTTCCTAGATTATAGCCACATCAACCCATACACATTATCCTATATATTAAATTCTTGTTTTAACCAAAAGAATATAGCCGTGTGAACAAGGCAATCCTACAAGCATGTCCTCTTGTGTCCCATTTTTCGCAAACATCATATCCACTTTATGTAAAGTAAGCCTAATCTATCACTCAGAATGTTGACAAAAACTTTGTGTGTTGCAAATAGTTGCAAAATTAATATATTAATCTGCATTTCGTATCTGAGGAAAGTAAGTGACACCCAAAAGTTAATATAACTTCTAAGCTTCTAGCTGTATAGAAGTGAAAAATTAGCATAATTTGAGGAAAGCTCAACGACAATACGTTAGTTGTATTGAAGGCATAATAACTAGAAGTTACGGTCATAATGGAGCATAATCATGCTCCTACACGATTTTAAGCAAGAGCTTTCTCTCAGGGAAAAAAAAAAACGAGGGGTAACATTGTCAATTCAACCATTCAAATAACAAGTCATAATTTCAATTACCCTTAAATCAGGAGTAAACGAATGAGGTCCATGAGGGGGCACTGGAAAGCCATATGACAATTTTACCCATAGACTCATCCAAAAGCACCACTCTGTCAACCATGATGTCTCACGCTATGACACTCATAACCCATGAGGAGCTGAGGCTGGCCCAATTATCACCAAACCCCCTCCTTTTTTCTCATTATCTACATACAAATTAAACATGGAAACAATGCTTTAACCTATGATTATCATGCTTACTATTATGATTATAATAACATAAAAGGAAAAGGCATCAATTGTTCAAACAGTGAATTTGTAAGGGTAGATTAGTCATTCACATGACTAGTAGTCCAGTGCAGTTTCAGTATAACCCTAACAGGGATACTTATAATCTAATAATCTAACTTGTACAGCCACCTAATATGTCCTATACATAAAGAATCAAAATTGCCATCTGCACCTACTAAGTAGATGTATGATTTATAAATATGATGCTAGATTGTAGATAATAATTGTTGTCATGTATGACAAATACAAAGAAGAGTGGCAAAGTTAGGCTCTCAATGCACAGTACCGCCACTTTGGACGGGGCATTCAACAGTGCAAAATTACGGCAAAGAACAATAATTACCGACAGTTGCCAAACCAAGAAATGATATTGGAAAGTGAAGAACATAAGAGTCTTAAGTTAGAATAGAAGAAGAGAGGAGAAAAAAAGGGAGGGTCGTGGGGATGGTTGAAGCCAATCCAAAACATCATTGCGAATCTTGGAATGGCCTAGCCCACCATCATTTTTACAAGGGGCCTAGGAAAGAAAATCCCGTTACTCTTTTCCCTGGAAAAACTAGCGATGCCAAATTTACTACACACCCTAAATGTCCATGAAACCAAGCGCACACACTCACACTCATCATCATTCACATGACCTCATATCCTTCCCCTCGTCATCATACATTAAATTGCTTGCCCTCAACCGGCCGCCTTCCATGCTTACACATGCATGATTGTTGCGTCAGGAGAGAGGGGCACGTTCCCTCTCACAACCCATAACCCTTGTCTGTCTCTATCCTCCATGTCTCCTACTCTCTACCATTCCCTCTATATATTAACAGTCTCTTTGTTCACTTTGCCCCTCACTTCATTCATCCAAGTTCCTTTCAGCTACCAGTGCTACTGCATCTTCTACTTCTTGTTGTAATCGGTAATCCTCATACATACATATAAACCTTCCTCCGCCAGATAAAGCTCTCTGTTCAACCACCACCTTGAAAAGGTGATCCTTTTTGAAAAGATAAAGAGAGGAAGAGAGGTCCCACTCTCTCTCTCTCTCTGATCTCTCTTTCTGTTGTTCTGTTTCTTCTTACCTCATGTTACTAAGAAAGTTAGACATGGTCATGTCCAAGGCTGCCCTTTTGAGTTAGTTGGAGGAGCTTTAGTTGGTTATGTTCTACTCCGATGCATCTAACAAGATAGTTTAGAGTACAAGGCCACTCGTAGAATGTTGGATTTCTTTGCATTGTCTATATCACCTCAATTTGAGGAAGCTGTGCCAGTTTTTTTTTTTCTTTTAACGTTTCTTCTTGAATTTTTCAGTGTTTGTTTCTCCTCACCTTTCTATATTTTTATTATTCGAACTTTGGGTTTCCTTTTATTAGGAGGTTGCATACATTCTTTTACACTAACATACAAGTGCATTACAATTACACATAAATGGGTCTTTTAGCGTAGGCACAGACAATTTCACTACGTAGTCAGTCTTGCTAAAAACTTTATCCTTTTCTTTCATGTTTGGAAAACCGAAAGAGGCCGATTTGATGAGTGCAGACTTGGACAACCATTATTCCATCTCCACGTCCTTCACTTCTCTTCCATCGTGCCCACTTTCCTTATATATTTTCTCGTTGTGGTCCAAACACACCAATCATTTCTTTTCCCTCCATTTGTTCTACCTCCTCTGTTGCTCTCGCTTCTATCATTCACGGTTAGAACTTTACCTGTGTAACAAAGGGACATAGCCAGTAAGTACTGAAGAAAGACGAGTCATTTGGCGTTCTTATTTGTCTTTTTTGCTATCTGATCCCGTTGGTTCTTCTCTGTTTTCTGTTAAAGTTCTTGAGTACCAGTAATTCTGGTAATTCAACATGGACTTGTTTCAATGTCATTCTCTTCTACTTCAGATATTACTCGTGATTTTTTTAACCCAGAGTTAGATTGTTACGTCAATGCATAAGATACTTTTCAGCATCGTTTTATCTCCTTATTGCATTTAATTGGATTTGGTCTACCCTTTAATGTTTTCAGTTACGCTGATGTGACTTGCTTTAAAGTATCTCTACCAAGATAATTTCTGTTATGGTATACTGAATATGTTGTGAGGGACAACATTAGAATAGCGTCTGTCTTCTCAAATGTTGGGCTCTGATTCTACTTTCTTTTACTTCTGTTTCCAGGGTATTTTTGAAAATATTGTAAGCAGCCATGGATAGAGTGAACTCACAACTATACCTGCAGAACTGCTACATAATGAAAGAGAATGAGAGGCTAAGGAAGAAAGCACAGCTTCTCAATCAAGAGAATCAAGCACTACTCTCTGAGCTGAAAGAGAAACTCTCCAAGTCTAACACCAAAGTCAACAACAATATTCTTGACCTCAACTCCAGTTCCAATTCCAACACAAATTCTACCTATTCCAGCGCTAATTGAACCAGTTGGATAAGCGTTATGACCCCACTAAACCTTCCTTTTTGTTAAAAAAAAATCATAGTAGCGACATTACTAGTTGTTTCAGTTTCAGTTCTACAGGACAGTCCTAGTATCTTTCTACCAGGGTGACTTTTAGTTCTATTTGCATGTTTATCATATCTTTCTTTTTGGGGGTTTAAGAAATGAATATCTCAACTACAAGGATGTATCAAGATATCTGTTAGAAAGAAATATTGTTGTAATTGATATGGTCTGAATTTGCAGGACTGTATCACCCCTTGCTCTTTTCCTAACAGACTTCCATACGCATAGATTGTCTCATTAATGTGCTAAAGAAATAAGTCTTCTTAATTAACACGAAGATAAGATTTCAACTTTGTATTGGACTTCAATCAGCAGCTACTCTTGTCAATATTAATTTCTTGTTTATTGTTTAAATACGATGAATTACCAGCATAAATATAGTTGAAATTCATCAAATTTAAGTCAAGGATGCAACTCTAACTGCAATATTTGAAGATGTTAATGATGAATGATCTAATTCGGAGAACATATGATAATTTACTTGTTTCTTTATGAAGATGTCACAAGGAAAGAGCAACAAATGGAGGCTATAAATCCTTATTGAGCTTCCTGGCAAGACTGCATGGGCGATGAAAAGCTCAACAGTTGTATATTATACAACAATGGTATATTGGTGTTTTTCCCCCTTTTTTCCTATCAAAGAAAGATATATGTGCTAAAGGTAGAACGGGAGTGATGGATACATAAGAAAAGAAAGGCAACTTTTCATATAGATTCTGGCTGATGGGAGGATCTCTAATCAGAGGTAACGTCATCAGAGATTGAGAAGAGGAAGTCAATGAAGATTTCTTAAGCTTGAAAAGTGGTAACCCACACTACATCAACTCATGCAACTGACATATTCTCATATCTCATGGGCATATGCTGGTTGACCATCAGCAACAACTGCATCAGATAACATAAAGAATGTCTTATCAAACCCTGCAATTACCAGACTACAACTAAACTCAGTCAGAAAGTCACCAACTCAGCAAGTCTAAAGCATGATGAATTATATCTTCTTCGAAGACTAAGGCCCAGATCATCTGAGTGACTGGATGACTCGCCTTAAACCCACATCGACGAAAGTGTCAAACAAGGGGCATGGGTCAAACTAGATGTAAACGTATACGTATATAGAGTATATAGTCCTGACTTCCAATTCAATTCATCTGATTCGCGGAAGAGGTTTGAGTTGATTTTGTAATAATAATAATTATTATTATAATAGCTTCAGAGTCGGCTGTCCGAATTTTGAAAAAGTCGCGCCATTTCCCTGTAATGGATATAAAACGCACCGTTTCTTTTAATGTGTGAACAAAAATCAACGCCGTTGCCGGGGATCAAACCCGGGTCAGCAGAGTGACAGGCGGCATCATACTACAACGACTCTGATGATCCTTTGGGCCTCTCTGTTTTAAAATGCAAATGAATTTAAAGGCGAAAACCTATGGCATAAAAGCAGCCTTCCTTTCACATTTATTGCGGAACTTGGGAAGTTAGCATATTTATCAACTTTTTCTCATTCAAGTTGGCGTATCTATCAACTTATTACTTCGTCTCCTATTTTCGTCACACCTGGTCCGAAGATTGACGAAACCAAAGAAACATGAACTAACATAGAAACATTCACATATGGTACAGGCCACAACGACTTAGGTCCATGAACAATATCCATTCCAACATATACAGTTATTTGTTCTGTCGTTGTACAAATCTGGCCTTGTCATTGGGAAAAGAAGAAAAAGGAACGCTGTCATTCCTGCTACAAATGCCAAGCTCACAATTCCTGAAAATTTGACAAGATGATAGTTACCAACACAACAAATAGAATTCACGCAAGGGTTTGTTCCAGTCCAAAGATCTATTAGACGAAGTTGGAAGGATATCACAACCAAAGTACATACGCAAATGTACACAAGTACCACTTCATATATGGATTCCAAAGTATAGATGTTAATTTCATGACTCTGGAAAAAAAAGACGATGAAAGAAACTAATTGTCACATCAATAACGACTTGTAAGCATGAATTCCAATTTCCAACCATCCAATATCACTTAACAGTCAATTATTTTATACCATTAGCAACCAGAGCAAGGACCAAAATTAATCTGTGAAACACTTGCTTGACAAATTGTTTTGAAATGAGTTTTTGTTTTCACTTGCAACTTTACACATGTACCTTTTCTCCTTGCAAACAGCACAGGTAATCCCATAAAATTGCAGAATATATGAGCAATCAAGGGAGCCATAAGATGTCCTGGTAAATGCATAAAATACAAGGTTAAAGGCAGAAATGTTTCTTAAAAATGGAAGAAGAAATTATCCTAAAACTAATAAATTTTTGAATGATCGGGTGGCTCTGCCAAATGCACAGATATCTTAAGAGCACCGAATCAGTGAGTCGTTCAACCCTATTGATGCTCAGGGCAACAATTCGTTACACGTTAATGATGAGAATGTACTAGTCCTCATTCGCCCAAAAGTTGAAAGCACATGCATTTTACAAAAACAAGTGTCTTGTCATTCAATTATTCCATGATTTTCTTTTCTATTTCCCATTAAAAAACCAAAATTTGAGTAAAAGTTCCTGACAAACCCTCACTAAATACCTTTCCTAGCTACATTGGTATTGATGACACTGCTGATGCAACTACCCCAACATTTACAACTTATAGATCGCAAGGTCTTTAGATTCTCAGGTTTCGTATTAGGAATATCCAACTTGAAAGTCCTCTGCTTAATCACAATTAGATACCACTGACAATAGAAGAAACTATTAGCAAGAACTAATGCTGTCAGACGGTTTAATCAAGTAGGAGAAAACCTAATACAAATTTGAATGGTCAAAGTTCAAATCCCTTTTGTCAACCCAAATTAGAAGGGCAATATCCCATGAGTATATATACCAACAAAATCTGCCAAACGAGAACGGAAGCTAGCTAATATACAGTAATACTTCAACTTTTGTCAACAAGCCATAACTCACCTGTTCGAACAAAAAGGAAAGAAGCATACGAGCCAAAAATTACAGTGTAGCCCAGTTGTAGACCTGGACAGTACATAAAAGTTACCCATCATGAAGTTTACCAAAAAAAAAAAGACTATTAAGCAATCTCAAAACTGATGACAACTTTTTTAAAAATAAAAATATGTCTTGATTGAAATCATTTTTAAACTGCAGAAATGAAACCTATCTGACAGGGAGTAAGAAGAAAAGCACCTACAACCATCGAGGCCTTAAGCAAGCTATAGTTTTGGTGGCTATATATCTCCATCCAATGGTTTAAATGTGCTGCATAAAATAACCATGGGTTAAAGAGGATTAAAATTCGAAATATATCTCACAAAGAAAAATCCAGAGATTCCAGAAGCTGGCAACGTCATTTTTGTCAGTTAATTGTCTAAGTTTAACAAGGGAAGAACATAATATTTGTAAAGTGTTGCATTATTAACTTAAAGATTCAACATTACAAGGGGGGAATGCTGGAAAATGAATGCATTATACCTTCAACTCTTAACTATTTATCAATTTTCTCAAGTATCTTTATTCAAATACAAACAACTCCTTTAAGTTGCATATGCTTATTACCATCGTGCTTCGTAGTATCAAGCAACTTACCCAAACTGAAGAAAATGGGGCAGAGAAAGATGACATTGTGTATCTTGAATCTTCCACAAAGAAGCAAGGGTATCATACATGCTCTAAATACCAATTCTTCGGTCACTGGTGCCTGTGCATATAAGAATGCCAATATTGTGGACGACAAATAAAACTACAGAATTCAAGCAAGTTCTAGGAGAAGAAAGATTATTTTGCAAGTTGGAACCCTCAAACAATACATGCTTCGATTGTTTTGCAAGTTGGAGCACATAGTTGCATCAAGCTATGATATATTGTTTAAAAACAGGAGGCTCAGTTGGGTTATACTATCATGTCAACAATAACTAAAGAACCTTGAAAGGACCAAAAAAAAGAAAAAAAACTAACCACTACATAATTACGCCAAGCCAAAATGTTGGAAGCAGTAGCTTGCTTCCAGGAAAGGAGATCTTGCAGGGCATCTTTAATACAGCCAAGCGAAAGGTTTCCACCATGATTCATATGATCGTTCAATGAATCCACCAACAACAACGCCTTCAGGACTAAAGATCCAGTATACATTAACGAAGTCAAGAAGAGAGGAAATGCAACAGCTTGCCACTGTTTCACATATAAAAACCGCAACTTTTAGCATCAAGTCAACCTTTTCCCAATCTGCAGATCATACACGGATATAAAGCAACAACTACAAAGACCAACACTAATAGCTTCTTCAATTTACAAAATGCTTACCATATGGTCCAGGCGAATGCCATAGACGCCAACCAAAGAAGATGCTTCCATGCCCTTTACCTAGCATTAGTAAAACAAGCTCATTACGGAGAAAAGAAGAAGGCAGAACATTATTATTATTATTATTTTAAAAAAGGCAGAACATTGAAATCCTGAATGGAACCATAGTAAGTTACTGGGAGAATAAGCGCGCAAAAGAGAAGAGAAACGATCGAGGAAAAGGCGACGCATATGAAGCGTCGAATCATGAATTCCTTGACAGAAGAAGGCGGGGGGAGACGTAAGACGAGAGTGGGAGCATAGAGAATCGCCACGTAAACGCACGCCATCCCTGTACAGGCAGCGACAGCCACTGGCTTCGACAAGTTCGTATCTTGCTGCTCCATCTTTTGACTTCTCAAACCCCTTATCTTTACCACCGGCGACCTTTCTTTATCCGTTAGGGATGGTCTTCGGATGACTTGCGGCTGTGGTCTTTTAATAGTTCCCTGTTTGGCAGGGATCGTTCCTTCCGATATTAGTCTATGCTTGGCATCAATTTTTGTTCTCGTAAGATTGTTGTAAATAATTGTCATTATCATATTGGCAAATCAATATGCCTGTGTAATGTACATTATGAAATTATTCTATTACTAACATTATTTTCACAAATAACATTTAGGATAGGTGAATCGAGTATTTTTTTTAATTTACGGAGTGTTTGGTTAACTGGAATAATCATTCAATTCCTGAACTATTCCTAATAATAGGTTATTTCCTTATTAGTTGAAGAAAACATACAAAATATATAATCTTAGAAATTTACAAAGTGTTTGGTTAATTGGAATAATCATTCAATTCCTGATCTATTCCTAATAATAGGTTATTTCCTTATTAGTTGAAAAAAAAATACAGAATATATACTCCCAGAGTTTACTTATTCTTTAAGTTTGAGGAATAAGTAAACTCATCATCGTCCTATCTTTAT